>JARJRE010000553.1:0-24440 GCA_030783385.1 Akanthomyces dipterigenus | reverse complement strand
AGAGTAGTTATTAGTTATAGAGTAATTATGTTAATTAAGGAAAAAGCTATTCTATAGTGTGCCTAATGCCTAGGGATACCCTTAAGGGGTGCCTCTTATAAAAGGCCGAAAAGTCCGTACTAATTAACCCCCTTTGTGGGCCTCTAGCCGCACACCTATCTTTTGGCGTCGCACCCTGCCTGACAATAGGCGATTGCCTGATGAGGAAACCCCCATAGAGGCCCACAAGGCTGCATAGGGATGCCGCAGGGGGGATGCATGAATAATGCTCCGAAATATGCAGTGCAGTGCCGAGGGCTCCCGGTATAGGTCTTTGGCGACGCAGTCAAGAACCTCGCGGGTGTCGGCTGCTGCTACGACGTCGCAATCGGTTTCCTGCTGTTTCTACAGTTGCAAATGCTACTCTTATTGTCCCTCTTTGTGATCTTCCCTTTACCACAGAGACAAACTCCATCATAGCAACACCGCAGCCATGGCAGTCGCTGGAAACAGTCCCATTTACGTCGACTATTTCGACTTCTTCCCCAACTCGAGCAACATCATCGCCGTGCCGTATGGCGATGTGCGCAAGAGCTTTGCAGCACCCGTCTCGTCAAAGTCGGCCGCCATTGCGGGCTACGACTGGACGCAGCCCTTTCCCGGCACCAAAAGGAATGGCCACGGCGTGTACCTCGCTGTCGGCAGGGAGATGCCGCTGTCGGAACAGATTGTCGAGGACGGCGCGACGGTGCTGTCCTCGCTGACGTTTGGTGCGCCGGACGGCCTCATGTCCGGCGGCCGTCCCAGGGCCATGGACGAGTCGTGGTCCATCTGCCGCCACGTCTTTGTCTCGACCACGCCGGCGGTGAAGAGGGCCGTCGACGGCGGCGACAGCAAGTGCTCTTTCCTGTCTGCCGACTGCGCCAAGGACCTCCGGGCGAGTCTGGCCGGGAGCTGGGGCACGGCGGACCAGGACAGCATGTGCTCGGCGTTCATCTTTGACATGATTCCCACGAGCTGCTTTGGCTCGTTTGGAAGGTCTCGGCAGGATGTGATGGGTATGTTGTGGTTTCCCGGCTGGCGAGAGGGAGCGCGTGCTGACGGCAGCGTGCAGCTTTCGACAGCACAACTCTGGCCGACCCCGATCTGGGCTTGCTGCAGACCAGCAAGGACCAGGGGCTGTACAGCTGGCGGATGGGCACGGGATACCACGACCCCGGCAGGGCGCTGGCATACCAGATGGCCGCCAACAGGACCTATCTGGTCGCCACTGTCTGGGGCTACAGCCGCGGGGCCAAGAACCAAAAGACGCCCGACGTGTCCTTTGGCTGCGTCTCCCCCGGCGACGCATACGTGCCTCCTCCTCCCATCAGCAGCACAAGCACCAGCACGTCGAGGCCGACCAGCACGTCCAGCTCGACGCAGCTGCCGACGGCCACTCCCCTGCCCACCAATGTCGCCTTTTCCGACGACTTTGCCAGCGGAAAAATGGACAGGTGGTTCATCGACTCGGGCACCTTTGTCGCCGAGACCAAGGCCATGGTCGGCTTCGGCGCCGACGGCGGCCGCGCCCTGATCCGCAGCAACTACGCCGACTTCATCTACGACGCCGACGTCACGCCGACGCTCAACGGCACCACGCACGACTCGGGCCTGCTCTTCCGCGTCAGGAGCATCCAGCGCGAGCACGGCTACGAGGGCTACTACGCGGGCATCAGCGCCAGCGGGTACGTCGTCCTCGGCCGCAGCGGCGACGGCCAGGGCGGTCGCGACTACAAGGAGCTGGGCCGTGCCAAGGCCATTATCAAGCCTGATGTTGTGCATCATGTCCGCGTGCAAGCTATTGGCAGCGACATTGCCGTCTATGTCGATGACCTGGCCACGCCCAAAGTCACGGCCAAGGACGGCGCGTACTATGCCGGCATGGATGGCGTGCAGGTCAACCTCGCCGCGTCGGCGTTTGACAATATCCGCATCGCGCCGCTGCTCTTCCACGACGCGTTTGACAATGACACTAGCGACAGCTGGGCCGTCATCGACGGCAAGGTCGCTGCGGGCTCTGGCCAGCTCGTCGCCTTTGCGCCCGGCGCCAAGGCCCTCATCAACACGGGCACCTTTTCTGACTTTGCGTACGAGGCCGACGTGACGTTTGACGTCCCCAGCGGCAACGGCGGCCTGCTCTTTCGCGTGGGCACTGCCGGCGCGGGCGACGACGCATCGTGTGCGTGTCGAGGCCAAGGGGGATGCCCTTTCGGTGTTTGTGGGGGATATGAGCAAGGCGAGGCTGACGGTGAGGGACGGCACGTACAAGAGTGGCAGGAATGGCGTGCGGACGGTCAAGACTCCGTTTGTGACGGACAATGTGAGGGTATATGCGCTGTAGTTTTCAGAAGCTGGTTCATCGCTGCGTCGTAGCTACTTTGTTGAGTCTCGGTTCCTTGTTTAATAGTATAATGGTGGCCACGCCTATTTACCCTAGAGCCTATGAAGGGTACATTATTACTCCATCAATGCATATACTTTGCCGGTTATCACGCAGAGTAGTTATTACATATATAAAGAGTATTAATTAAAGAGAAAAACTAGCTACTATCTAGAAGGACTACTGTTTCCTTGTTTGAACACGAAACTAGGGGTACTTGTACAAAGGTACAGTAAAGTCATGTTAGCATTCCAACAAGTAACCCCACGGGCGGTTACCGGTGCGGCGAATTGGCTCGTACTTTTAATGACTGCGGATCTACCATTCTCTTTACCCCCCGTAAATGCCTGCACTCCCGCCCTCAACCGACATGACCGCGTGTCCTTGGCTGGCCTCAGCAGAGATACCACCTGATGGGGCTATGCAGCAACTCTAAGTCTACTTGGATCAAGTAAACACAGGCAAAATCTATCCTAACTGACTTCGGAGGTCATCATTAAAGCACTTCTGTCCCAGGAGCGCAAACATTCCACAAGATTCAACGTATCAATGTGCATGGATCCTCCCCGATCTACCACCGTGAGCTTTGCT
Source organism: Akanthomyces dipterigenus (assembly GCA_030783385.1). NCBI lineage: Eukaryota > Fungi > Ascomycota > Sordariomycetes > Hypocreales > Cordycipitaceae > Akanthomyces > Akanthomyces dipterigenus. Next base: position 21,448 of record JARJRE010000553.1, on the reverse strand, counting down.
TTGGAGAAGAAAAAAACGCTCCGTCTCCGTAGACATTGGGGAGATTGACAAGATATCGATGGCCATCAACGAGAGATTAGGAGAACGTCTCCTCTGGGCCACATCCAGCCACGGTCTAAGTTACGCTGCCAGGGGTAGCTGGCCTGCACCGCTGCGCAACTCGCACACAAAGAAAAGTAGAACCACTGCTTTTCATTCTTAAATGCAAAAAATCTAAACTATTTTTTTTCTATTAACAATTTTCTCGCAGGAATCTCTGTCGCTTTGTGCGCCACACTTCTCTCAAGGTAATAGCGTCACAGGGCTACCGAAGACCCCCTCGCCAATCAATCTGCACCGGTTGGGATCGCCGATGAGATCACCTCTAAAACACTTTAAATCTTCTTCATAATCTTCATGGACCGAACATTCAGCGACTTTCTCTTCTTCCTTCCCCTGAGATGGAGATGTAGTGGGATTCTCCTCGGTGGGTGAGCTGCCCGAATCCGCGGTGGACGAGTTGCCCTCAAAAATTGGTGGGTAAGCTGCCCGAATCCTCGATGGGTGAGTTGCCCTCATCTTTCTTCTCCGCTTTGTTCCTCTCCCCGTCACTATCCATTCGAGGGCAGGATACATCGAAGCTATCCGCGGCGAACTTGGCGACTGGACTCCTTTCAACGCTGCATTTGGTGATGGAATTTATAGCATTCTGCCCCGATTGGGGACTTTCGTACGGGTTTAGAGCCCGTCTTGCCGCCGCAATCCAGGCCTCGCCCAGAGCTGTCGCATTGACTGCCACGATGTCATACTTGATGTCAATGACGCCAGGGCAATCAGCTCGGTAGCCTGGTACGCCACCTTGGTATATAGGTCCGATGCTCAGAAGTGAACACTCAGGCAAACCGCTGATAAGAGCGTTCTTGACTTCGGGCGCGACATTCTTGTCTGCGGTTGCGAAATCCTCAATCTGTTGAATCCACGATTGGCCAAGGGCTGTTGCGTCCAGTCCATCCTGCTGGCGTCCTGCGATAGGACCTCCGGCAGTTAGGCTTGCGAGAAGAGGAATAATAATGACTTGCTTCATGATGCTGATTTGCTGACTGCCGAAGCTTGTGGCTTTCAGTTTCAAGTGTAAAAATTGGATTTAAATAAAGAGTCTTGGAATAAGTGTAAAACTCATGAGTTGGTCGAATTCAGCCCTTAGCAAGTGCAAAGAGGGGATATTTATAAACATCAGGACTGCTTCTCATGAGTGCGAAATGGGGATGGTGACTTTTCAATGTTGACGCCCGGCCGGCAAAAGCTCAACTGGCCCACATGACAGTAGCAGAGACCTCATGCGCATAAGAAAACCGCTACTTGCCAACGGTCATAGCCGAGCCCGGCTCAGATAGTTGCCTATTTTGGGAACTGGCAGAAGCCCTTGTTATCCCTTTGGCTATAGAAGGCCTACATCTGGGTCACCGTGCCCACTAGCCTAGAATACCAGTAGGTACAGAAGTCCCGCAGACTGCCATTGCAAATAATCCCTATAGCGCGGTAGTGGGCTGTGTAGGTAGGTACTCGGCGTTTTCAGCGCCTCTAATTCGCCAACATCCCAGCGAAGTGCTTGCATGGGTGTAGACGTTCCGTACACAAAGAGATGCCAACATCTTTACAAGTTCTGCACACAATTGCCTCAAGGTTATAGGCCATCCTTGCAAGTAGGCACTGTTGAAGACGCAAGGATTCTTATGCACAATTTTAGAAAAAGAAAAGGTTATCATGCAATAAATAACCATGGCCATTTAATCATGTCGGAGAATTATGACTCATCTGCAGAGATGGCAAAACTCTGCCACGGGATTCTAGGAGAGAAGTACTACTAACTTCGGAGAGACTTGTTTAATCTAGAGTTAAACATTCTATGAGAAAGAGGAAGATTTAAAGGGCTTCGGAGAAAGACCCCCTAGACCTGCCCTGCAACGTCATCGTCGGTGCATCGACAATGGCGGTGGTTGAGCATGCAACCAATTCGCATTTGCACCGCGATCACCCCGTCGCAAACCATCCTGTGACTTACGCGTACCCCGTCGGGTCACAGGGTAAGAGCTTGAGCATTGAAAGCAGTTCCAGTAATCAATGTGGTCGTAACAGCAATGCATTTATACCGTGATCTTAAGTGAGAAAAGTACAGGCGACTCGCGACTCGAGTGACTTTACACTAGCATCAATTATAGATACCAGACAAAGGTGCCAAAACTGTCGACCAGGGTAGCCCTATCGCTGGCGCAGCTTCCGAGGTACATCCGCGGCCTCCGATTTTGTTTCAAGTACAGGCGACTCGTGAGAAAGCGTGCAGGGGGGGTAAAAACCCCCAAAATCTTCCTTTTTAGTACCCTATTAGGCACCCTAGTCAAAAAGATACTTCGCAGACCAGGGTTAGTATAGGGGTCCTATAAGATTATGCAAATAATGCCAACTTATATAAAATTCTTATATAATAGCGCCCGAGTTATAAGTCACGGGCACTTTTCTCACCTAAGATCACGGTATTAGCGTACTGAGTAGAGTAGGGCCAGCACCAGCACCAGCACCAGCCAGCTAGTTTATTACACATCTTATTATAACCATACAAAATGGGTCTCGGACCGAGTCTCTCATGGTCTAAGCCTTGGCAGGTGGGGTGCTGAGAACAAGGCAGACAGACGTTGGTGTATACGACACGTTTTGGCCGCGTTTTATCACTGCGAAGTTTATGCCACGGGAAGCACGTAAAATGAGCCACTCGACCATGCCCATCTGCTCATGATGAACGGGTTGGTGTCAAGTTGTACTGATGTAGAGTCTAACGTCGCCAAATAGATAATTGCTATACCAGGCGACTAAAGACCGCAATTCGCCACTTGGCGAGGCACATTTTGCACCAGAAGTAGGTGCTGCCGACTAACGATTTGACTTGGCATTTCAGCTATCTTTCCTCTAAATTCATTCTTCACCGAGCCTCTATTCAAATGCCTCATGCTGTTGCATACATCTTGTCGGGGTCGTTCGATAGCGCACCCTTCTCACGATGCCGGAACTGCAAAGACACGATAAGAGTAGCGCCACCATCGTGTCGTCCCATGTCATCAAGCGCGACCCGCAGACCACGTCGCCGCCACCCATGGGCTATAAACCGGCATTTCCGGGAGATTAGGCAGCGACCTTTGCTTGTGCCCTCACACCAGGGTTGGTAATCAGTACGTACTCATGTGACGTGGGATAGACAGCACCGACCAAAGTAGCTGCGCGGCAAAACAGAGGCTCTCCAAGGGACCATTTTCAGTACTTGCTCCCGTGACGGCATGGGTTGTTAAGCATAGTGTCTAAAGATGCCCATTTAATCGATCATTCGCGGTCCGCAAGAATTAATCGAATCGTGGTCGTGTTGCGTGGCAAAGGGCGATTATCATGACGGGCTAGTGGCTTAGTGAGCATAACAACATGTCAATAACTGGCTCGAAGCTGTCACAATCCAACACGGAATTTACAACAAGACATACCAGCAGCTTATCCCTCAAGCTTCATATGAAGTCTCATGATAATGTAACATAATTACACGAAAATATGCTTGCTACAAAGACTCGCTGCAAAGCGTTGTTCTATGGTCAAATGCAGGAGCTCAAACGATGTTTATTTTCTACACCATTTCAACCCAGAGCTTTCAACAACGATCACTCCGCAAGGCAGACTCGTCAAATATACTCTCATCCCACTCCCGCTCAACGCCATCATCAGCCTGATACAGCGCATAATTACCCACCTCCGACGCCGCCGCCTCATCCCGAATCCTCCCCGGCACCATCAGATACAGCTCCAGCGCCGCCGCATTGGCCCGTCGCCCCGCGTACAGCTTCGGGTGGTGCTTCTCCCAGAGACTATCCAGCCACAGCCGGCCGCTCACGAGCGTCTCAGTCGGCGCCTTGTCCACCTCCGCCGCCGCCTCGCCGCGTCCGCGCACAAGCCTGCCCTGCTCCTGGAACAACGCGAGCAGCTTCTTGAAGTGCGGGTTGCAGGCCTGCTCCGCCTCCCACAGCAGCTCGCGCGTGGGCGTGATGCGCGGGAGGAGCAGGTCAAAGAGGCGGGTGTAGCTGCAGGCGATGCAGGCGTGCGCGACGGCAACCCACATGCGCGGCTCGCGGCGTACGATTTCAAACAGCGTGTTGACGTCGGGACGCAGAGGATACCAGATGAGGTAGGGCAGGTCCTCGGCAGCGACGCCGGGCACCAGGTAGGACAGGTCGTTGACCATGGTGCGGCGGGCGTTGACTGCGGCTGGGAACAAGTTGCGCGCTGCCCACCATTTCGCAAAGCAGGTGTTGTGGTAGATGCCGCGTGTGATGCACGCCTCTTCACCTTGGAGGAGATTCGGCCGTGCTAGGCGCGCATAGCGATCCATGTTGCCCTCATAGGCCGCCATAAGGATCAGCACGTCTTTGTTCACCGTGGGCAGGTTCGCAGGCAGAGGCCTCTCGAGCAGATCAAGCTCACGCTCCGTCACGGTGCCGTAATAGTCTTCCCCCAAGTGACCAACGTCTGCTTCACCAATGTATCCATCCTCCTCGATATCCCAATACGACGGCCATGCATCCGGCACATTGTCCGGGTTCTCAGACCGAAGACGGAGAACCGAAGCGACAGCCGTGTCACCGTTGAGACAAGCACCCGGCCGCGGCGTCTCCGCAATCCTATTCTCATAGTCGTTCATGACGGCGTAGCGCACAGGCTGCGCCATGATGTGCGCAAAGATCTCGCCGCCGCGCTCCGACGCCTGCGCCTCCTCGGCGACGGCCACGTCGGGCACCACCCCCAGCTCCGCGTACAGCGCGGCGTACCCGGCCACGGCGCAGGCCCGGGCCACATTGTATCTTATACGCGGGTACGCCGCGGCGACCGCGCGGTACGTCGCCTCGGTGGCGATGTCCGGGTGCCATATGCAGTAGGGCAGGACGGCGGCGTCGTCATCGGCGGCGCCCATGGCGGGGGGCACAATGTCGCTCATGATGAGGCGTGCATGGCGTGCGCGCGCCAGGGCGGCGTGCGCGGGCTGCTGGCAGAGGGCCACGACGGCGGGACGCTGGGCAAAGGCGAGGTGGTGACGGATGCCGTGGATGGTGGCCCGGCGGCCGTGTGCGGACTGCAGGGAGGCTGCGTCTGGTAATTCTTGGCCGCGCAGCGCTGCGAGGTACATATTGGCTACATCTGCGCTATCTGACGCGTCGGATGAATTTGATGATGTTGAGGATGTCGATGAGCGCTTCATCTGCTCCGGCTCATGATGGTCCGGCATTGTGACTGAGACGCGCTGGTGAAAGCGCCAGGTTCGTCAAGGCGGTAGGTTCGGACAATGCGGCAATTTGCAGCGCTTTCTTTTTTTTCCTTAGATTTGGGCGAATATTCTTTCAGGTCACGATTGTCTCGGCCGAGCTCTGCTGATGCTCTCGACAAGGTGCAGCCCGTGAGGCTACGTTGCGCTTGCGACACATCAGAGCAGCTCGGCATGGTCCTGATAGGGAAGTCTCCAGCATCTTTACGGGCGCCTCAATGCAACTAGCAGGTGTAGTGTACTATCGAGAGAGCAATAATGGTAGGGCTGCAGTCACAATAATTTAGCATTTAATCAACTTCTTGATCGCGATAGATTAAGTGATTACCGTGTGCGTCTCGGGGTGCCGCTGTGAGCTGTGCAACCTGTAGGCAGGCCATTTGCGGGGCGCCTTAGTCATCGCTGAAGGCGCCCTGGAGGCACACATCTTCTCTTTATCATCATCACATCAATCAATGCAACTTCATCAACAGCTTCTCTCTGCGCGCGCCCTGCATCTCTTTAAACCCCAACGACGAGCAGTGGTCGTATTGAACAGATGAGCATAATCCGGCGACTAGTGCTTTACCAAATTAGTGATTGACATGGTCGCGCAGGTTAGCGCTTACCCAGTTGCAAGCAGCATGATCCTACTCGTCTCAAATAGTCAAAACCAACTTGTGCCTCGTCTTGGGCGTCCATCCGGGTGTCGCCCAGCCATTACCAATTCCAGCACTGTCAATGGCCCGGCCCATGACCGAGACAACCTGCCAGCTGTGCCGCGCACATGTGGTCATGTGCCATTCCTGCGTCGCACTGCATGCACAGCTGGTGCGCCCTCAGCTCTCGCCCTCAAAACGCCTCACCCTCTGGCGCAAGAGCCTCTCGGAGCAAGTCTCGTTATGGCTTCATCTCAAGTGAGGCTGGCACCGACCGCACTGGGGGGACCCGCGCCAGGGATCTGACGAGGCTTGCGCTAGCCCCCAGCGTGAGCAGGTTTGAGACAGATTCAAGAGCGCGCCCGGCCGAGCAATATGTATCGCGGGTCTGGAACAGGCAAGCAGAGTATAAGAGTTCAAACCTCGTCCTCTTCCACCCTTTCTTGACGCTCGGGAGTTTTTTTTTGAGAATTATTGAGAAGGAATAAATGTGGCAGATATGTGCTCTTCAGCCGATGTATGCTCTCTGGGGGGGCGGTGTCTTTTGCCCGCCGCTGCCCTGGTGCGACGACACCATCAGAACTTTACCGATAATAATAGCTCGCAATCGCTCAGCCGCAAAGAACGACATCACCGGGAGCCTCGGCTGCCATTTCTCAGCCGTCGAGGAGCGGTATGGTGTGCGCGCGCGCAGAGGCAGCAACGGTCTTGCATCCGTTCGGAGATCTTGGCATGGCTTACACGCCGGTAATGCGTGCTTACCAGGCCTGCACACGTTATTCCGACCTACCGGGCAAGCTCCGGAACGCCACGGCAGCGAGAATCAGCCTATATACTATACTGGTAATATGGGAATAGGCAATCTCCCAGGTTGTTACCCAATGAAAACGTCCCCGACGAGCCCCAAGTCCAATAGGCCCACCACCCTCTGCTGCAGCCTCATTCTCCAAGGGCTCTTCAGCTGCGCGCAGTCGCCAACAGGCTTGATACGCCGCCAGGCTACAACTCTCGAGCCTGTTCAGTCGCCCCAAACAGTCGACGTGGTCGTGTCACCGGTGGCAAAAAGAGGACAGCCTTTTTGTCATGGGCGGCATGACGTTGGACGTCTGCCAAGCCTAGCCGCTCCTCTTGCGAAACGAGGGCTCTTGAATAGCAAGGCCCGGCCGGCCGACTCGCCTGTCACGGTTTGACACTCTCCATGTTTGGTCGTTGACGCAGGTCCCCGGGCCACACGTCAATGCCAAACAGACAGACCTACGGATAAACTTGCGACTTTCGTCCAAACAAAGGTAGAAAGCTAGGCCCGCCCCGAGGGCGTGTCTCAATCTGCCTCAAACGTGCTCAGTCGGCCCGCCAGCTCACGATGAGGCAGTTTTAACTTCTACCTTGTTCAAGTAGTGCCGCGCAGATTTCTCCCTTGTTTCTGCTTCACACACCCCCCTCCCCCCCTTGTTGCCATGTGCTCCGCCAGCCAAAAAAAAAAAAAATGTAAGAAAATAGTTGGTGATTCCAGAAGCTCGGACAAGAATGCAATGCCCTACTCTTTTTACGACCCCATTTGTATAGGTGCCGACTCGACTGTTGCAAAGGATGCCCGGCCGTCCCAGAAGTTGGTCTGACGGGCCATGCCGCCCGCCCGCGCAAGTTTTTTCCTTGCCTAGAAATGTGTTATTTTTCCTTGCTCGCATCTTTCATCGTTGTCCCTCATTCTCATGTGCTTGGCCTGGTAACTAGAAGTAGAAAGCTTGGTTAGCGCCCCCCCTTCCAGCCTCTACCACGAACTTGCTCGCATTTAAAATTCCAGCCAGCCCTCATCATCCCCGACGGACTGAAATCTACTTTTATACAGACCCCAAGAGAGCAGGCTTTTGAGCTAGCTAGGCTTCCATTTGGCCTCATTCTACCTTTTCTCTCCTCCCCTCTTTCTTGACATCTAGCGTGGCACAACTCCCCAGCTGTGCGTTGCGCGGCGTCTCCCACCATGGCAGCGCACAAGAGCGTCTCGCAGTCCATCCTCGACATCATTACCGAATTCTCCCTCAACAAGTTTGACGACTCGGCTCAGCGCATCGTCGCCGGCACGCCCTCCTTTCTCGCCGTCATTGACGCCTTTGTCGCTGCCCAGCACGAGGTCCAGACATGCCTGCCCTCCTTCCCCTTCAAGTCGGCCAACAAGCAGTACAAGGTCCTCGGGTCCCTGCCCGACAAGGCCGAGGAGCTGGCCCTGGCCCGGCTCAACAACATGTGCAGACGCATACGTCAAGTCTACCCGCCCGGCGCGCGAGTGACCATCATCTCTGACGGCATGACCTACAACGGTGCGCACCCACTTACACCCGAAACCTAGTCTAGACGAGCTGCTAACAGAGGCTGCCAACACAGACCTGCTCTCCATCTCTGACCGCGAGACGTGGCAGTATGGCGAGGCCCTCCGCAGAATGGCCCATGCCAAGGGCTTCAATCACATTTCCTTTGCGCGCATCCGCGACCTCGTCGACTGCGACCTGCCCGAGAAGCTGCGCGAAATCACCTACGTCGCCAACTGCACCAACATGCGCCGCATCCTGCTCAACGAGCACGGTCGCGACGACCTCGACATTGACCAGGAAATCGTCGACAACCCGGACATCAAGCTGACCTACCTCGGCTACCGCCGCTTTCTCGAATCCGATCTCAAGCACATCTTTCCGCCCGACAAGGACCGGACCAACCGCGCGTACAAGCGCGATGTCAAGTATCTTGCCAAACAGATGCTCCGACGCGGCTATGTAAGTTGAAGCACCTGCAACTTCTCTGCATTCATGTTGACAATTACAGGCCTTTGCTGGCGCCGTCAAAAAGGCATTCCCCAACCATCTCCGCCTCTCCATCCACGAGTCCTTTGGCGAGCACAAAGTCTCCATCAGCCTGCTCAACACCCAGACGGGCTTCACCACGCCCTGGCACTGCAGCGTCGCCCAGCTCGCCGACGGCGAGTGGATCAGCGCGCCCATGGGCGAGTTTCAAAAGGACGACCGCCTCGCCCTCGTCTACGAGGACGGCCGCCCGAGCCACTTTGCCGAGAAGCCCCGCGGCATCAACTCGCCGCCCAGCATCAGCGAGTCGTGGGCGGCCTTTATGCCGGCCAAAAAGTTCAGCCCCTCGTCGGCGGCCTCGACGTCTCCGAGCCTGCCGTCGTCGCAGGAGAGCCGCAGCACGCCGGGTGCATCGCCGCGTGTGGTTGGACTCGGCATCAGTGGCTGCACGACGCCGGCGGGCAGCGACACGTCAGAGGGTGAGCTCACGGTCGCGAAAGACGGCGGCAGCAAGCCCGACTATGGACGGCGGCTTTTGCCGCAGATCATCGACGAGCTGGCCGCGTCGCATCCGGACCAGAGCTTGTTTTCACTGTCGACCATGGTCAAGAATGTTCTCGAGTTCCGCAATGTATCGGCGAGACAGTTTGCCAAGGCGGTTGACAAGACGGCATGGTGGCTGCAAGACAAGGTTGGCAAGCCAGCGACGATCCAACCGATTGGATACATTGGACCCCGTACGTTCCGAGTAATCTCGCAACAGATAGCATCTTGCTGACTTGAGTAGATGATCTTCGCCATATTCTTCTGACGTATGCCTGCGTCAAAGTAGGCTACGCTGTAAGTCCATCACCTGCTCACCACACAATACACGAACTGACACCTTTAGGCCCTCTTCCTTTCACCAAAGAATAGCACGCAAGGCGCCATCGCGGTCCTTGAGACGCTCCACTGCCACATCTGGGCCAAGGCTGGCGATGCACCACTCGTCCCTCTCGTTCAAGACGTCCTCAAAGAGCGCCCCATGACCGTCCTTGATCTCCCGCCTCTCGACACACTGCTCGACGCGGCCAGCACTCCCCCCTTCCCCTACACAAAGACCTTTGCCGAGGCCGCCACAGATCCCTTTTGCTTCCTGCATACTTCTGGCAGCACCGGCATCCCCAAGCCGATCCCGTGGTCCAACGGGCTCATCGGGACCATGGACGCGATCCGGCTACTCCCGCACGTCGACGGTGACCATGGCCTGCTCCCCTGGACAACAGACTGGTGCGCGCACGACCGCGTCTACTCATCCTTTCCCATGAGCCATGGCGCCGGCATCATCATGAACATTCTGCTCCCCGCCCTCTTCAACCTGCACTGCGTCATGGGGCCTGTCAACATCCTGCCCAACATCACCCTCGTCGAGGCCCTCGCTGAGCAGGGCCGCATAGACATCTGGAGCATGGTGCCATCCCTTACAGACGAAGTGGGCGAGACGCCCGACGTGCTCGCCAAGTTGGCGCCATCCAAGTTCATCTGCGCGTCCGGAGGGCCTGTCAGCCCCGTCAGCGCAGGCAAGGCCAACAAGGTGATTCGCGTGCTCAATCTGACGGGCACTACCGAGGGCCTTTTCATCGGTAACCTGGTGCCGCCGCGCGAAGACTGGTTCTGGTTTGCCTTTCACCCATACTCGGGCTTTGAGTTTAAGCAGCTCGACGAGGACACCTACGAGCACTGGATCCATCGCGACGAGAAGCGCGCGTCGCTGTTCCAGGGCATCTACCACACATTTCCCAAGGAGCAGTCCATCAACTTCAAGGATCTCTACATGCAGCATCCGACAAAGCCGTATCTCTGGGCGTTCAAGGGCCGCAACGACGATTTGGTGGTGCTGTCCAACGGCTACAAGATCTCGCCGCTGCAGACCGAGGCCTTCATCGCCACGCACCCGGCCATCAACGGCTGTCTGGTGATTGGCACCGGCAAGCCGCAGGCCGCGCTGCTCATTGAGCTCAAAGACCCCAACGGCAAGACGGAGGAGATACTCGACAGCATCTGGGATACCGTGCAAGAGGCCAACGCGCAGATGCGCCACAAGAACCAGCTGCTGCGTGACTTTATCGCCTTTGCCGAGGCGGACAAGCCATTCGTCAGAACGGACAAGGGTACTGTCAAGAGGCCTGCGACGCTCAAAGTGTACGGGGACTACATTGAGCGCTTCTACAGCTCCCGCAACAGCGACATTCCTGTGTTTGACGTCGATTTGAGCTCACTCGAGTCGATTCAGCATGACGTCCGCGAGCTCTTTGCCTCATACCTGGCAGAGGTGAGGGAGGTGCCTCTCGATGCAAACCTCTTTGAGCTCGGTTTCGATTCGCTGGCGGTTTTTGCTGCCATCAAGACGCTCCGTATCGTGACTGGCCTGGCCGAACGTCTGAGCGCGCGGCAACTCTACGCTAATCCCACTCTGGACGGCTTCTCCTCGGTCCTGCTGGAGCTGTCCAAGGAGATCAAAGTGAATGGACCTGGTGGAAACAGCCAGCTCACGGAACTGCAGCGACTCATGGCAAAGCACCAAGCGCGACAGTCGTTCAAGCTCAACGCCATGGACTATGTCAACCCAAACCACTACATGGGTCTCGTCTTTTACTTTCCTCTGGCAGATGGTGTCGACTTTCAACAAGCGTTTGACAACCTGTCCAAGGGGTTAGATCGCACCATGGACTTGATACCCGCGTTGGGTGGCAAGATGGTACCCTGTTCTGAGCACGAGATTGGCTACACCCAAGGCGACCTGTGCGTGACGATCCCGCCCCTCCACATGGCGTCTTCTGCGCACAACCGTCTCATCTACAAAGACTGCTCCAACACGCTGCCCACATTTGACGAGTTGCGAGAAAAAGACTTTGTGCCGTCGCTGTTTCGCGACGAGATTATCCTGCAGCAGGACACTTTTCCCAAGCTGCCTGCCGATATTGTTATTGCCCAGGCCAACTTTGTCAAGGGCGGCTGCATCCTGGCCGTGGACATGAACCACTGTTGCCTGGACGGCATGGGTGTCATGATTGCGCTCAAGGCGTGGGCGGAAAATTGCCGCTTCCTGCAGGGCGATGCAACAGCCACATGCTCCTGGCTCGACGCGGACAGCTTCAACCACAGCCTGCCAGAGATTATCCACCACCAAGAAGGCTGGACCAAGTCTGCTGATGAAGTTGACCCCGGTACTTGGGGCTTCCTCCCCTTTCAGCCGGCAGAGAATGCGACGCCAAGCAAGTACATCTCAACGGCCAGCGATCTACCGCCGCCACCAAAGTACAAGTTGCATTCCGTCTGGCCGCTCCCGCGCGCCGAGCAGTGTATGAATACGACGGTCGTGGAAATCTCGGCTGGAAGTATCCGCAAGCTCAAGAAGCAAGTGCTGGCCGATCCCGCGACCAAGGGGTCCACTGCTTCGGTCAGCGACATTGTCCAGGCTTTTTTCTGGAGATCAGCCATTCGCGCCCGGCGTCATGCGGCAAAGGCTACTGGGGAAGGTGTTCCCGAAGAGCAAGACATCTCCATCCTGGAGTCACCAACGGATGGTCGCGCGCACTTTTCTTCGCTGCTGCCAGAGACTTATATGGGCAGCATGCTCATCATGAGCCGCTCCGTGCTGTCGGCAGAAGAACTATGCGCGCCGGAAACAGGTCTGGGTCGCATTTCGCAAGTTCTCCGTGACACTGCAGCTCGCATTACACCGTCTCTGGTGCACGATGCCTTTACCATCCTGCAGTCGCTGCCCGATCACACGCGCTTCTCGACGGCCAACATGGGTCTCCATCATATGCACGCCATGATATCAAACCTTATTCTGTTTCAGATGAGCGAGATTGATTTCGGTAATAAGCTGTTTGGAAACAATGGATCGCCCGAGACCATGAGGCCACAGCTAGTGCGTGGCAATGGGCGATTTCGGTTCTTGATCATTTCGCCCATGAAAAAAGACGGCGCCGTAGAACTTGTCCTGGGCACGTTTCCAGACGAGCTTAAATTTTTCAAGCAGGACGAGGAGTTTAACGAATATGCCAGAGTTGTAGATGTTTCCTCTTGGTAATGGAGCACATCATTTTTTTTCATAGCGTACATAGAACGAGGAAGCCGTGTCATGGGCTCTCGTGTAAGTCACATAGCGCAGCCTGTAACAGCCTCAGGCGCTAAATTGAGAATATACACCACTGTAATCCTCTCGAAACCACAATAATATTGGATACCGCGCAGTCTCCAGTCGGCGTGAAACGGCCGCAGCGGTCCCTGGGGCTGAGAACGGATGTCGTACAAGAGACCACGGGGCTGTTATCTGGTTGGCGTGCAGGGTCCATTTCGGGGACAAGGCTAGCGCGGCACGGAAAGTGAGCAAGTTTCGATGACACCAGCTCCTAAAAATGAGGCTTGCAGGAATTTGAGCAAGTTTTTGACGTTGGCCATTATTGACACATTCGCTCCACCTGTTGCGTCTGCACGCTCCCCCAATGAGTGCTTATTCGGCCCGTGGGTGGAAAGAGAAACCTTCTCATTCTGGGCAAGGTTCATAAACGACGCCATCCCCAGCCGAGTTGGCCCTCGGGCGCTTCCCTTTTGTGTTTCTCCTTGTTCATATTTTTCCTGTCTTATTCGCTTCCTCGCGCAACAATCCAGGACCATGTCTCAACACGCAGACGACGCCAAACTCCGCGTCGATGCGACCGCCGAGAGCGCTGACGATGCGGCGAGCGTCGAAGCCGACAGCAGCACGCAAGCGGGTGTCAAGAATATTGAAGCCACGACCGTCGCGTGGAACAAGAACATTTTGATCATCGCATATGTCCTCATCTGGCTGACATACTGCGTCGAGGGCATGCTGGCCAACACCACCGCCGCCCTCACACCCTATGTCACATCGGCTTTTGCGCAGCATTCGCTCACGCCAACGGTCGGCATCTTGAGTAGTGTCATCGGTGGCGTGACCAACTTGACGTTGGCCAAGATTCTCGACGTATTTGGCCGTCCGCAGGGCTACCTCTTCTGCATCGTGCTGGCGACGGTTGGCATGATCATGATGGCGGCGTGCAACAATGTCGAGGCGTATGCGGCAGCGCAGGTCTTTCAGACGGTCGGCAACAACGGCATCCAGTACAGCTTGTCGGTGTTTGTGGCGGACACGTCGACGCTGCAGAACCGAGGCCTCATGCAGGCCATTGTCAGCACGCCCAACCTGTTTACAGGATTTCTGGCAGGACCGATTGCGACGGGCTTTGTCAAGGGTCCGGGCTGGCGGTGGGCGTTTGGCATGTTTGCCATCATGGTGCCGTGCATCACGCTGCCGCTGTATGGCATCTTGGTCAACAACTTTCTCAAGGCCAAGCGGTTGGGCCTCGTTGCCAAATCCGACAGCGACCGAACGCCGCTGCAGTCATTCCTCCACTATTGCCGCGAATTCGACGCCATCGGGTTGATTCTTCTCTCAGCTGGTGTCGCGTTGTTTTTGCTACCTTTCAATCTATACACGTTGCAGGCACGGGGTTGGACCTCGCCGCTTGTGTTGAGCATGCTGATTATTGGCTTCTGCCTCATTATCGCGTTTGTCATCTGGGAGCGCTTCTTTGCACCAGTAACGTTTATCCCGTACTCGCTGCTCCTCGACCGCACCGTGTTCGGCGCGTGCATCCTGTCGGCGACTTTATTCACCAGCTACTCGATCTGGAGCGCATTTTTTCCGTCGTACTTGCAGGTGGTCAAGGGCCTGAGCATCGACGACTCGACATATGTGATACAGACGTACTCGGTGGTGTCTGTCGTTTTTGCTGTGGTTGCAGGCGGTTTGATTCACAAGACAGGCCTGTTCAAGCCTGCGACGCTGTTTGTCGGCGTGCCGTTGAGTGCCTTTGGTCTTGGCCTGATGATGCACTTTCGCGACGCAGAGAGCAGCATTGGGTACATTGTCATGTGCCTCTTCTTCATGGGTGTCGCTGCGGGCACGATCATTGTCTGCGATGAGATTGCGATGCTGGCCGCTGGTGCTCACCAATACGTGGCCGTCTGTCTGGCGGTGCTGGGCATGTTTAGCAACATCGGCGGCGCCATTGGCTTTACGGTGGCGTCTGCCATTTGGCAAAACACGCTGCCCAACAAGTTGCTCGAGTACCTACCTGAAGAAGAGCAGCCCAACCTCGTCATGATTTACGCCGATCTCGTGACGCAGCTGTCGTATCCGGTCGGGTCGCCTACTCGACAGGCTATTCAGCATGCGTACAGCGATGCCTACATGCGTCTGCTGGCGACTGGCACCGGCATCTGGGCATTTGGGTTTGTTGCGGTGCTAATGTGGCGCAACATTAACGTCATTGGCATCAAGCAGGCCAAGGGACACGTCTGGTAGCTGATCGTGTCTGAGTCGACTTGCTCAATTAGGAATCAAGACAACCAGTGTAGGCGTTTGCAACCACTGAAGCTAGGTAAACGCGTGGCGCATCACGTGGTGGCTGGAGTGTCCGGCGGACGTGATAAAATTACCATGACTTATTATTCATTGAATGCAGAAGAAGAAAATAAATATTCCCATTCCCATTCTCAAATGACCCCTCTTAATACAGTATTATTTTTAGCAATGTCAAACAAAGCACCAGGCACTATTCTGTGTCAGTCCTGCAATGTAGCCAGGTAGAGCTGCAGCCCAATTAGAGACCTAATACAGTGGAGTTACCCCAGACGACGCCACTTTCAGCACTGTTGTGCCTAAAACCTCCGACCAAGCCGCTACATAACAAATTAACAATGGCCCTGGCGGCCCGCTCCAGACGCGGCTCCAGCCACTAAAACCCGTTGCGCCAGACACACTAACCCCACTCTGCCCACCCGATTACCCTTAATCGTTAATTGACGTGGCTGAGGTGTGTGGCTGCCTTTGTTGGTGGCCTGTGTGGTCACTGGTAGGATACCTAATAAAAGTGCACGACGCCCCATCTCCTGTCAGCCGTTTCCCTCTTCTTCACTCACAAACCAACGTACGGGTCGCAAATAATCTCGCAGAGTCTGCTATCTTTTCACTAAGAAGGTATTCTTCTCGCCCGGACCCCAGTCAATCCTCTTTGTGCGTCATTCACTCTTTACCACCACAACCCCTCTTTCGCTCTTTTCGTCGCTCTCTAGACAAACAGAAGCGTGCAGTGTGCGTGAACTCTTCTCGCTCGCTCTCGTTCTCAACATCCCCGACCGAGTCCATCCTTTCTTTCATCAGACAACCGAACCCCAGACGACATGTTCAAGCGCTCGTTTCGCACCAACGACGCTGTGCGCGTGGACAGGTCTGCGCGGGTCAAGAAGTCGGGCTCCGTCCGGGATCCAATGAAGCTTTCGAAACTGCAAAGGTCGCTCACCGAGAACGACGCTCTGTTGTATCCCCAGCAGCAGCAGCCGCCCGCGCCGTCCCCCATCGTCACCCTCACGGTGGGCCGCGAGGGCCGGCTCTTTGCGGCGCACGAGGATGTGCTGCGCCAGTCGCCGTTTTTCGACGCCGCCTGCCGCTCCGCCTTTCCCGATGCGCAGAGCCGGAGGATCTCCCTCCCCGAAGAGGAGCCCGAGGTGTTTTCCGCCGTGCTCGAGTACCTCTACAAGGGCGACTACTATCCGCGACTGGTGCACAACCGCCACCGCAACTCGTGGGAGCTCGAGGACCGTGCTCCGAACACTGGGCTGCGAACACCCGCGGCATCCCCCAAACCTGATGGTAGGTGCGCCACCGCGGCAATCGACGCCGCCGTCCATCTCGACAGCGTGGGGGCCGATGTGCTCCGCGACACCGTCGTCTACTGTGCCGCTGAGCGCTACGGCCTCGAGGAGCTGAAGCGTCTGGCCCTTCGCAAGCAGGGGCTGCAGGCTGGCATTGACGTTGCCACCATCCTGCGCTCCGCCCAGTACGCCTACGCCCACACGCCCGACTCGGACAGCCGCCTGCGCGCGCACTACCTCGCCCTCATCATCCGCTGCCGCAAGACGTTTAAGCGTAGCGGCACCATGCAGGCTGAGATGGAGGCGGGCGGTACCAAGCTGTTTTTTGACCTATTTGTCGCCATGTGCAACCATCTCGACGACGTCATTGACGTGAACCATGTTCGCTCCCCAAGGACTGTCTGAAAGACTACCTGTGCGTCCCACTAGGTTCTCTGTTTCATCTGGTCCCATTTCCACGGCCCAAGCTTGCGAGGTAAAGATTGACAGTCCTTGAAGCCGTCGCATACAAAAATCCACCGACAAAAAAAAGTTCACGAAGTTATGACTTGTGGAATTACAGCGGGCGTTGGCGTGTTTTTGGTTTCCCTCATCAGATTGTCTCATTTACCGCAGGGAGACTGATTTGGTTCATGTCTTTCTGTCTGCTTCTTAATCCTTTGGGTTTTTTTGCTTTGGGTTTTGCTTCAACCGAGGGCCGAGGATATAATAATGACCCGTCTGTCCACAGGTAAAGCTCCCTCTGCTCTTTTGCTTTATCAGCTGATTTTGCGTACGATTCTGGCGTCACTCTGCTCTTACACTTTTGAATCTATGGCTCCTGATGATTGAGCCTCCGTTTCTGCTTGCAGCGATGGAGTTGTATCAATATGCTTGTCTTCTGCCCAACTCACCCGGGGGACCGAGATTGGTTCCGCCGTCCCCTTTGCCAATTTACCAACAAATCTCGGACAATCTTGTGCTGAACAGCAACTCAAATCAACAAAAAAAAAACCATCGCTACCTTCTGTCATTTCACAGTTTGTTTTTGCTACATTTTGAAAGTTGTGTTTGCCTGTTTTATTACTGGGATACCAAAAAGCTACAGAATGTTCTTTACAGCTTTGGAGAAGTCGGCGCTGTCTTTTTTTTTGAAGCACTCTGCTTTTCAATACTGTCCGCACAAGACCATGTTTCTTTTCCTTTGTTTCGGAGATGAACATGCTGCATGGTTTGGAATGCTACCGTCACTGACAAAAAAATTGCAAAACGTGTATAAAAGAATTGGCTCCTAGAGCTAGTTTTTTTTTCTTCACGACAGGGGCTGCTGCGCAGTCCTCCTTGAGGAAATCTTTCCGTCAGGGTTTTTTTTTTGAGGTAATAGAAAAGTGCCACCTCAATCTTCTTGCCGCTCAACTGTGACTTGTGCCTATAACTCGTAGTTGCATCTAAGCCCAGTCCACCGTAAAGTCCTCAAACTGCGCCTCGAGCTGGTCCTTGGCATCCTTGGCCGGTCTCGCCACCAGCGCCGCCACGTCCAGCGTCCAGTCCGCATACTGCCCATCCGCGACCCAGCAAATCTCGCGCAGCGGCGTCCTCGTCTCGCCGTCCACATGGTACACCCACCAGCTGCGGCCATTCTCGTCCCCCTCGCTGCGCACCTGCACCGTCACGCTCCTAACCCCCGTGGCAATCTCCTCGGCGCAGGCCACGGCGCCGACGCTCCAGTCGGCCCAGGCGTCGCAGCTGACGGTCGACAGCCGCGGCAGGCCCTCGTACAGCTCGATGCCCGTCTTGACCCATTTGCGGGGGTGCGAGGGGTGCGTGAGGCGGAAGAGCAGGCCGGCCTGGTCGTAGCGCTGCGTGTACGTGGCGGTAAAGGTGATTTCGGCGGCGCGAAACTGGGACGCGGGGTTGGACGAGTGCGTCTTGAAGGGGGCTGGCGGACCTCTGTCAGTGTGCTTCGTTTGGGGCAGCATTTTGCTGTTTGTCTTACCGTTGAATACGTCGGTGGTGGGGGGCTTCTTCCAAATGTCGGTGTCTGGGCCGGCGCAAAGGTTAAAGGACAGAGCCATTATCGATAGGGTAGTAATAATTATAGGATGGATCGAAGCTGGAGTGATGATGCTTTTTGTGATGCGAGAATGGGCAAGACGTGTGTGCCTGGCTTATATACAAGATGGCGCGGGGCAGTGACGCCCCGCTCAGCAAGGCCAGATGCACAGCTGCCGGGCCGGGACTGCGCAGTCCTTGAATATTTTCAGCTTTGTAATATTCTAGAATGAACCAGCTCTCAATTTCGGTCGGTTTGGGTCGGAAAGAGCCGCTGTTTCAATAGTAAGAGAGCTGCCGCTGTGTTGGACATGTGCTGCGGCAAGACGGGCCTCAACTCCGGGTGGGTCATGTGTGCGGAGGGACCGTTTTGGGCCAGCCCGTGTAGATTGAGATGGAGTGAGCAGCTGATGCGATGGGGCATCATTAATAAGATGAACAATAGTCAGACTAAACAAGACGGTGTACAAGGTAAATAATTGAAGCGTGTTAGTTCATCGTAAGAATGGGGCACATTGGAGTGGTAGCAAAGAACTGGTGAAGAGTGACTCTCCGGATATTACATGTGAGAAGATGTAGACCAAGTCTTGTTTTAAAAAGTTTAGAGAACGCAGACGACAATATAGGCAGCCACAGCCGCGGCATCAGTGCCCGTCTTGCCGACCACGTTGCCTTTAGCTTAGTCCCAGTGCTACTCGCCCGCGCGCTCGTCGTTCCTAGATGACTCGACGTCGTCACTGCATCGCGCTCTCCTCATCCGTCACCACGACCTTGCCCTGCGTGAAGCAGATAAGCCGCAGGGCCCGCCAGCAACGCCGCTCTTTCTGGCCCCGGGATGGGCGTTGCGAAGTCATGTTTCAAGGGTTGAGGAGGACTTCAAACGGCGGCCGACGTCGTAGTCAACTCCGCAGGCAGCGCGTCTGTCGATCAAGGCAACGGCTGCAGGGTCAGATGCTGGGACGGGTAAGCAGAGCCAATGCCAGCGAGGGCAATGCCAGCTGTGGTGCGTATTCGGAGAATGAGCTTGTACTCGCGAAGTTGGTCATGAATTGATCTCAGCAATGATTGTAATGCGTTTACAGATATCGGGACTGCAATTGACTGAATTAGTGGCGCTCACCCGAACCATCATCTCACCGCGCTGCTGTTGTCGGATCCCGGCCAGCAAACAATCGTAGTTCCGATTGCGTCGTTGCGTTGGGCTCAAGTCGTTCCACCTCCCACTGCATATTTGCCTTGCTGCTTCGTCGCTACAATCATGAGATTCCGCGGCGACACCTTGGCGTCAAAAATGGGCACAACGTCCACGTCCTGGACTTCTTGCCGCTCCGCCAAGTAACGATACCGATCCACGGCAATGACACTCTCCACCACCTTGCAACAAAGCACGCTCAGCGTCCACAGGATCGCAATGCGGCCCTCCCAGCCCTTGTACCTGTCTTCGTAGGCTCGCAGCTGCTCATCTGTTGGGCGCTGCGCGGCATCCACATCAAGGCAATCCATAGCACGGTGGGCAAAGGCTGTGAAATTTGCCATGTCGCCTTTGCGGATGCCCCAGGCGGGACGCTCACTCCCGCCATTTCCAGCAGGACAAACGCCGTTGTCGTGGAAAACTTTTTCCAGCATGGCACGGTAGAGACGGCGACGTCCAAACACGGACGATGCCCGAGGGTCCGGCCGTGGCCAGTTGTTGGGCGCCTGGCACCCCGTCATCAGCGCTGTCGGGCTCAGCGTGATGTTTCTGTCGCGAAGCGCGTCGCTGATGGGAAAGCCCTCTGGGCAGCTGTCTGACCGCGGCACGATGTGGTTGTAGCAGCACCCGACAACTGCCAGGGCGTCGATGCAGAGTGTCGTTGCAAAATAGCGAATCATGTGCTCGGACAGACTGCCGCACGCGTGCAAGCCCACCAAGATGCATCGGTCTCCGGCCGCCCAGTCTTGGACCTTGTCTGCCAGCGCTGATGAGCCGTCGATCCAGTGCACCATGTGCGTGAGCCGGTTGTGTGGTATATCCAGACTGTTCGCGAATGCCTGGGAGCCAGCAATTTGCGATCCGCTGCCGTCAATGGCGAGAACCTGTAGCTCTGGAAAGAGATGTGCTAGGCTAATGGACAGATAACCCTGTCCAGAGCCCATATCGACGACGCGGTTGATTCCTCTGGACTCGCAGATGTCACGGATCAATTTAGTTGCGCGAGCAACTTCGGCCATCTTTTTCGTCTTCATGCGCGTCTCCAAGACCGCTGGAAAGGTTACTGTCGGCCCTGGTGTCTGCGTGCGGGCTAATGCGAGAGCCTTGAGCTGCGTGAGCCAGTTCCGCAGGGATTCGGGCCGGGCGCGTTGCATCTCGACATTTGTAGCGTCGTGTCCCTCATCATAGCTAACCCCATCCTCATCAATGCTGTCAATCAGATCCTGCTGCGCCAGCCGGTGGTCGGGCCAGTGCGACCACCACTCAGTCCATTCCGCGGGCAAGCCGTCCCAGGCGTCGTGGATCAGCGCATCGTTGACGTGGATGCCGCCTGTAATCTGACAAACAAGCGGGGTGTCTATGAAGCTGCAGAGATCGTCGGTGTACTTTTCCAGGTCGTTGTATGTACTGGGCAGGTTGAGCATTGCTGCATGGTGGTAAAGCTGGCGGCATGGAAGGTTGAAATGAGTTTTTCTCGGGCAACCTCGGTGGGGCCTACTGCAATACAGGCAACGTCTGTGTGTCGCTGTCCTGAGTTCCATTTTCGGGGGGTTAGCGCATGTCAGGCAGGGTGCGACGCCAAAAGACAGGTGTGTGGCTAGAGGCCCACAAAGGGGGTTAATTAGTATGGACTTTTCAGCCTTTTATAGGAGGCACCCCTTAAGGGTGTCCCTAGGAGTCAGGCACACTATAGAATAGCTTTTTCCTTAATTAATATAATCACTCTATAACTAATAAC
>JARJRE010000552.1:0-13305 GCA_030783385.1 Akanthomyces dipterigenus | reverse complement strand
TCATGATTCTTTGAACGAAAACGAATTCGGCGGAGGGAATTTCCTGGCCGCAATCTAGTTTCTGGGTTATGGTATTTCCGCACCCAGGAGCCGCCTACTAGGGCTTTCATCGGCCAGGACGTACCCCTGCAACACATCCACCCACCGCAACTGCGCCTCAGGCCAGCTGACACACCCTAAAACCACTAACTGTGGCGTTAGGCCAGCTCATTCAGCAGTACGATCGTAGTTGAGCCAGCCTAACACCCACCCCCTGTAGCTGTGCCATTAGGCCAGCTCATTCAGCAGTACGATCGTAGTTGAGCCAGCCTAACACCCACCCCCTGTAGCTATGCCATTAGGCCAGCTCATTTAGTAGTACAATCGTAGTTAAGCCAGCCTAATACCCACCCCCTATAGCTATACTATTAGGCCAGCTCATTTAGCAGTACGATTATAGTTAAGCCAGCCTAACACCCACCCCCTATAGCTGTGCTATTAGGCTAGCTTATTTAGCAGTACGATCGTAGTTAAGCCAGCCTAACACCCACCCCCTATAGCTATGCCATTAGGCCAGCTCATTTAGCAGTATAATCGTAGTTAAGCCAGCCTAATACCCACCCCCTATAGCTATACTATTAGGCTAGCTCATTTAGCAGTTTGATTATAGTTAAGCCGGGCCTAACACCCACCCCCTATCAGGGCTTATTCAGCAGTACGTTAAGCTAGGCCTAACACCCACCACCTATAGCTATGCCATTAGGGCTCATTTAGCAGTATATTAAGCCGGGCCTAACACCCACCCCTAGTAGTTATGCTATTAGGGCTCATTTAGCACTACGTTAAGCCAGGCCTAACACCCACCCCCTATAGCTATGCTATTAGGCTAGCTCATTTAGCAGGACGATGATAGTCAAGCCGGCTTAACACCCACCCCTTCTTTGGGCTAGCTCATTTAGTAGTATAATCACAGAGCCAGCTCACACACCCTAACCCCCACTAAAGATGCCTTTATGCCAGCTCTTACTGCGGTTCGGTCTTAGTAGGCTGGCCTATTCTCCCTCCTATAACCGGTCTAGGCTCTATTAGTAGTGGCGGGCCTGCTAGGTGTTAGATATGCGGGAGTGTAGTTAGGTAGATGACCTCCTTATAAGTATTAAAGTGGGGAATACTATGGCTAAGAGGCAGTTAATTCGGCAATAAACGTAAGCTTCTACTCGCGACTCCTAATAGGTTATAATAATACGGACTATAATAGTAGAGTAGGAGAGCTATAAGTAGTAGCGCGAAAGATTTATCTAAAGCTCGATCTATAAGCCTTAAATGATATATTTAAGATTAAAGGAGAGCTAGGCGCTAGGTATAAAGACGACTCTCTACTAATAGGCGAAGGAACTAGGGAAAATATTAATAAAGCATTTCGTAGGTCTAGGGCCGCCTAGGGGTGGAGAGCTTCGCACACTAGTAGTGGCATAATTCTAACTATTATGCTAGTCTTGGTGGTTATAAACCTCGTGGATAGGCTCCTTCTTAACTATCATAAGACGTAATATTAATCGCTTAGTATTCTATAGTATAAGTCTTAGAGACAGTATTATTAGTCTCACAACCACTAGAGCTCGTGTTTATACTATCTACGTTACTAATAAGAAATTATCTATCATTATTAGTGGTTTTAAAGGTAGGCTGCTGATTAGTTTAGCAGGTGCCAATATAGACCCTAGGATCCCGACTATAAGCTAGTCTAAAAATAATCCATATAATCTATAATCTATAAGTGGTCTTATAAACTCTAGTTTAGTGAAATCGCTTTTAGGCTACATAATATAGAAGACTAAAGACTACACCTAACATCTTAGGAGGGGTAGTGATTTATAATATACCGCTCATATCTACATTTAAGTAATACCACCTTACCTATAGGAGATAGCTCTTAATACCGTTAATATTGCCGTTATTTGCTTTTTTACTATTACTCTACTTATTATTCTTCTACAATAGCCACTATAGTTACTCCGCTAGATTTTTCGCTACTTAGAGGATTCATTTCCTCTACTCTCCAGAGAGGCTCACCAGATAAGCCTCACTTTTTTAATACCTACTATTTACAGACTAGGCGGCGAGCGCCTTTATCACTACGCGTTACTTAGCCTCTATATATTTGCCAATATATTTTTTATCTATACCGCTAATCGCAGCTTATAGGTGAGTAGACACTCTATAGTAGCCAGTACCGTTAACCTTATCCCTTCGCTGCTTAGTAGGCGCACGCGAATTCTCATTAAGTTATTAAATCTATCATCCTAATAACATTTTTTTGCGTATAAATAGTTTACTAGGATATTATTTCTAGAGGCTATTATTTACTTAGGCCTTATTCTCAAGACCAGGATGCCTAGGACCGCTTAAGTAATATACGGACTTATTATATATATACACTTTCCTCGTATAATAGCTATTTGCCACTAACACTATCTAGGCTTTTATTATTATACCACTCCTAGCTATTTCTTTATTACTCTAGGTGAGAAAGCTATATATGGCAGTTTTTACTAGAGTCTATATGATATTTATTCTCATAGTAATTATCTTTCTTATCTTCTACCTTTAGCTAATCTAGCTATAGCTAGACTCCCTTGCGTTAAAGCTCCCACTTACTATCACAGCGCTCACGTGGGCTATAGGCTTTACTCATAGATACTATTACTCGCTTAGAAGTATAGCTATAATTTAAACACTACACAGCACATCTCTTATAACTATTCTATTATCACGTCCAGTTCTAGTACACCTAGGCGCGTATTTCTATCTCCACTTTAAAGGATTAGGGCTACGGTGTCTTTATAATAAGCCGATGGTGTTGTTTGACTGGAAGCCGTACAAACCAGGGCAGGGCTGGGCTAAAAATTCGCTCTACGCTAAGGAGCTGACATTCTTAGTCGAAGATCACAACATGCCAACTCTCGGCCGGGATGACTGTGGGCTCCTTGTGGAAGGACCATACGGTCGAGAAATCGGGCTTCATCGTTTTAGTACCGTTCTTCTAGCAGCCCAGGGTACTGGCATCGCGGCCGCCATACCGCAAGTAATAGCTATCATTAAGCACTATACGTCTAATTCGGCAATACGGCGATAGATAAGGAGCTAACTATTTAAACGGCAAAATCTATATAGAGATAAGATAAATAGACTTAACCTATACTAGGTATTAATAAGCTCTACTAATATCCACTAGATATAAGGAGCGCTTAGTTAGCTAGCCGCAATTGATAAGACTAAGGTTAGTACCCATTATAAGCTCAAACTACTAGTCTAATAAGTATAGAACATTCTAAAAATATAGATTTTTAATCTAATAAATTAACTTACCACTAAAATCTGAGAAATAGATGAAAAATAAAAAGTATTATTTATAGTTTATAAAGCACAGTGGTATTTAACACTAAAGAGCTTTATTACCTATTATTTAAATTCCCACCCTAGTAATTATATAGTTACTAGTAGGTGTCTAATTCTCCTAATTTACAATAATCTACTAATTTTAACTAGTATCTAGTACACTTGATTTTTAGCGTAAAATTAGTAAGATAGTATCACTCTAGCCACATCACTCACACTACATTAAGTTCAATTACCAGCCACGAGATAGGCGTGGTAGAGTCAAGACTGTCAGCAGCGAAGCGAGTAAGAGCAAGTCTACGATTACTACTAATATGAGCGCTAGCGTTACGGCTACCAGCGATAAAGCTAGCGGGGTTAGAGCCCAAGCAACACTACTACCCGCCCCGCTTAAGCTATAAGAGGCTTTGGCTATTTAAGGACATACCACTAACTTACGACGCGAAGTACATATAGTGCACACACATACCCACTATAGAAGTGTAGTAGGCGAGATAGGAAACACTTTATTCGTATAAACCTAGTAGATAGTGCTATAGTAGTTTGAGTAGGCAATTATATACAAGCTGGGCGAGCGGCTAGTCCGCCATTTCGAGAAACAGCTATCAGTCTTTCTAATAAATGCAACAAGTTACAATTTACTGAAATTGGGATTTCTTTTTGTGTACCATTTTATTAAAATACCCCGCCAGAGGACTGGGCAAGTAGCAGTGTTCATCCATCTTATACATTATATCGTCAATACACTTAGTAAGGCATCTAGTTCTTAATATTAGTAACGCGGCTAAGCTTCTAGCCATCACTACTCTATCCCGCGATCTAGGCACTTTACTAGGGGTCTACCTCTAAATAGCCAAAGATGTGCTAGTTATAGACTCTAGTAGCGCTTAGTGTCGAAAAATACGCTAGGTGTAATAGATACTATCGCAAATTAATTATTCCCTTACTAGAGCTATATTTCCTCTAAGCTCTATGGTTATACTCTTTACTAACGCTCTTAGTGATCTAGCGCAGGCCACGAGAGTAGTAGCTAGACTATACCGGTTTTCTCCCTATATTAACAACCTACTACCACTATCGCTAATTATTCTAACTGTTAAGGACTACGTATAAGAGACTTTTAATAATTATATCACTAACGAGCTTCTTAATATAGTTTAGGTCAAATATCCACAAGAGGGCCACAGTTAGCATAAGATATCTAGCTACTAGAGAGCTCAATTTCAATCAGTGCAGATTATTTAGAAGCGGCCACTAGATAGCTAGTTAGACGTTTTTCAATCTACTACTCTAAACACCAAGGAGCGCTAGAATTACGGGTTTAGCCTTTCGTAACGAGTCTTTTAGCGCCTATACTAACATACCGTCAATAATTATAAAGCTAATAACTTCGACTTTATTCAAGCATGTGGTATATATACCTAAGTTATAGTAATAGCGCAGAATTACTTAATCACATTCATCCACTCTTTAAACAAGATCAAAGTAGAATACGTTAAGGCTATCACATCCTATCTAGCTATAAATACCTACTAGGATAATACCTATAGTATATAGCTGCCTATTATAAATATCTAGGTATCCACTAATAGCTATAGTCTCGTCCCCTAGCCTAGTTTTTAAAAGTTTCGGTAGGCGCTTGCTTAAAAGCTATACATAGCGTTCTAAATTAATACAAGCCACATTAGGCCCTTTCTTATAGATTATTTAACGGCACTAGCAAAGAGAAGTGTTAATCCTTAAGCAGCACAAACAACTTATACTATAGGGGCATATCCAGTTACCAGGGTATAATATATACATACTCAAAATACCAACCTACTAGCTACCGTGCCTCCATTAGCTTTACGACTCCTATCTAGCTATATACAATCCACTAAGCTACCCACACTATGGAGCCCCCTACGGTCCACTAGCTGCCAACCCGGTCCTTATTAGTGTCCATATACTAGGCTTGTCTAGTACGCCCTAGTCCGTTTTATAGTGGCTATAGGAAGTGAGAGATAATCTTTCGGGGTATATTAGGGAGTATTTTAACCTTATCATATATGCCGAAAAGTGTAAGTTATCCCTACACCATTTCAAGCACGCACTTATAATTACTAGGCGCGTGGCTAGTGGAGGACTACTTCATCTATAACATATCTCTCCCCAACTACTCCTAGAAGCTTAAAGCCCGAAGAATAAAGTTTTTAGCGCGTAGCCTAGAACGAGGAAAGGGCTTTATCGCGATTTAGACTAGTATTAAAAGTACTATAAATTACTCTATATTTAAAGGCAACAGCCTACGCGCTAGAGTATAAAGACGCTAGAACCAATCGTTATAAAGGCGAGGGTATATTACCACTATAGTGGCGTCTACTATTAACCATAAGTGTAAGCTAATCTAGCAGTATAAACCGGCTCTTCTTATTAATTATAACAACTATAGCCCTCACGAGGCCGTGTAGAGAATATTTATAGGGCTATTTTATATAGAGGTATAAATACTACTAGCTAAGGCATTAGTACCACTATTTCCATACTGGCTAATATTAAAGTGCCGCCTTAGCTATAGGCGCTATTAGAATACTATAGCCCACACACTACTAGAGCACTCCGTTAAGATATACTATAAAGTATCTAACGCATGCTATAGGTCTTTCTTATATAACGCCTCTAAGTGGCGTATATATTCGTCGTCCACTAAGCCAAGCTTTTCCCATTCTATATTAATCACGATTTATGCACTTAAAGATATTATACGCGTACATATAGATAAATTGTGGAAAAGTGAGATAACACTAGATATCACAAACTCTCTAACTCCTTTCTTTAAGCTTTTAGTAAGGCAAAAAGGCTATAATACTAACGTAGCTAATAATAAAGATGCCGCGACTATTTTCACTAATATAGGCGAGAATCTTAACGATTAAATAAGTATAATATAAAAATAGCTACTAGAGCTAATATAAACAACCTATAGTGTAATGTTAATCTTTTAAGATAACTAGTATCCTATTTCCATCATAAGATTAACGCCTACCTTTTAACACATAAGACCCATAAGACCTAGTCGTCGCTCTATGTGTGCTCTTCCCACTCACTGCCCCCCGCCTTTTCTACACCCTACCGTCCGTTAAGCTTACTAATTTAAGCTTAGAGTTTCCTATAATATGATCCGGGGTGTTTTAGCCGCCACTTATGCGCAAGTAAATTAAGCCGGGCTAGCTACTTCTATATTTAAATAGAGCCTCCGTGCTTATTAGAGCAATAGGAGCTTTTAATTCTAACGCCTTTAAAATTTGCTTAGGTGTTAAAGGAGAAGTCTAGACCTTAATAGACGGGTCGTAGTTAAAGTCTAGGAGTGATATATTAGCACTAGATATAGTAGCGGGCAGTAAAGCACTAGTAGTAGCCTTAGGTTCCTCCTTAAGTGTCGATAGTAGCTATATAATAGAGTCCTACTCACCACCGCTTATTATTATATTACTACTTACCGTTAAGACTATTAACTACAAATAGCTCACATAGCGTTATAACACTATGTCAAGGTCATCTAGTGTAGTCAGAGCGATATTACACAAAGCCACTAGCTAATACGGCTCCAGCCAGTCCGCGGGGCTATAGCTCAGATAGCCACTAAAATGCCCACTAGAACTAACAAAAACTGCGACTCTAGCCTACTCGAGATAGAATAGCGTGTTTACTTTCTTAAATAGCCCCCTAGTGCGGTCACTAAGCTTACGCGACTAGTGGGAAGGAAAGCGGCTTAGTAATATACACTTAGCTCTATCCTAGGTCTAGGAGAAAGCTATAATGTGTAGAATATATAGAATATAGAATAGCTATTTTAAAAATCGAATTTTAACTTCTTAGACTAGCGCAATGGCTATATTTATATAGAGACCACCCCTTAGGCAGGGTTAGGGGTACCACGATACGCTCAACCGAGGAGGGTTAGGGGTATAATAAGCGCTTCTATCTTAAGTAGTGGACTAGACTATTATTAGTCAACTAAAAATAGGCAGATTAGCGTACTTTCTCATTAATAGATCTTATAATTTAGTTTCTTAATTTATGTTAGGGCTTACTAGTAGAGTGTGCTCACAACTAATTAGACCAGCCAGGCCAGGCGGCAAGAGGTGACAACTAGCCGTGTTTAGCCCACTAAGGGTAGCTCTATAATAGTTATACATTTTTACTATTAGATGTAAGTTTGAAATAGCAATTAGAACTACAGCTTATAGGATGTCACTATATAAGCCCTACTGAAAATAGGCTGGCTTTACCTACTTAAGCACTAATCCAGTCTTAACATTTAGGTGCCTATTACTACTTATAAAAAGGTATTTTACATTTATAAGCTTTAGCTTTATAAAAAAGGATATAATATAGCCTAATTATATAAACTAAGCGCTAATAGGAGATTTAAGTATTATCTAGGCCTAAAAAATACACAGCTTACCGTAAGATGGGGATAATACCTTTACTAAATATATAGATATTCTTTAGTTCCACATTATTTAGAGTTCTATAGAACTCTTCTAGATTTTTATAAGACATCTGAGAAAAATAGGCCACTTCCAGGAGGGTTTGGCTTAGGTCGTTACACAGACCAGCCAGGAAAGATAGTTCAGCAGGCATAGGTAGACGCCTGATGCTGTGCTGAAGTTGCTCCGAGGTGAGACTCAACATAGGAGTCGTATTTTCAAGGACTCTATTAAAAATAGCTATATCTACTATATAGCAAGAGAGTATATCTATAATACGCGTATATCTATCACATCTCTTCGTTTAAATCTACTCTTACCTATAAGAGGGCTTAATGACGAAGTTTCACATCTAATAGATTTTTAGAACTATAAAGTTAAAGAAATAAAACGCTCTTTACGCCTTAAACTTATCTACAAATACGGTAGGATCATTACGTAGCTTATTAACTTCTAGTTCGAAGCGAATTATCATCGCGGCGATAGCTTAATAGAAAGCCCATATATCCCTAAGACTTTATTCTAATATTTCTAATAACGGAAGAACTAATCGTATTACTACTTTAATCCATTTATATATCATAGTGTCAACGGGCCTTCCTAACACCTCCACCGCTAGCCAATACTCGTCGTCATTATCAAAGTAGTTAGCTATATTTAGCTCCGACTATAGACAATTATGTAATTACTATAGTAAATAGTTTAAGATGTCTAAGTTAGGATTCTATATAGATCGCGCTACTGAGCTTTCCGCTATGATTTTTGAGATAGGAGGTAGTCGATAGGAAGTAACCCACTCGTTCTAATTCACTCCGGGTTTATAAGTATACCACCATTTATCAATTCCACATAATACTACATTTCTATTCCCGGGAGCTATTACCTCTATCTAAGTAGTAGTTCTAGAGAAATGAAAAAATGGGTTATATATACATTTTATCATCTCGTTACCTTAAACCGCATTCCGCGCTTTTAGCTACCTTCTAGCACAGTCACATACCGCCACTCATTTACACAAGCGTAGTACAAATAAAGGCATAATAAGCATATAAGTTAATTACCATTCTAAGTAACAATCTCTAACAAATATATCTAACTAGTAGCTAGCCTAATTATAGGAGGTAGGAAAGCTAGGGACGTCCATCTATTCCTATAATATAAGAACTTTAGGGTAGACGAGGGTAATAAAGAGCTAAAACTCTATATACTCATCTAGCTCTACATTTCGCTATTAAGGAGGCTAGCTCTCTTTAACATAGTAACATAAGCGTCTAAGAGTTATTAAAAGCCTATCGTAGAACTTGATGAGACTCTGGATTTGCCCTTGCCTGTAATACTCGCTCGCGAAATTAGCCAGACGCGTCTGGTTTTCCCATCGGGTAGCAGTCAGGATGCATTTCGAGACGTTGAGCTCGCGAGGCTCATAGTGACTACTATTCGGATGCGAGACGTTAAATGCGGCCGCCTCTCGGAATTGCGCCAGCAGACGCTCCTCTTCTCGGCCATAGCCCGATGCACAACGAAGATAGCTGGGATTGTGCTGCGCAACAAGGATCTCTATAGTAGCGAGATCGAGGCTAGGCTCGCTTTCACGCGGTGTTAGGGATTAGCTCGCATTATCTATAGTTATTCTACTACGTGGTTAAGGAGGGCTCGTTAGTATATTAGAAGCTACCTATTACTAAAAGGCTATACTAGTCTTTAATACTACTTTAAATTATTAGCTAAATAAGCGCCTAATAGGCGATTTTATTTTTAAAAATTACAGATTAGGCTTTTAGTTTCGGGTTTCCACACTAGTACGGATATTATTAGCGCGAGGGGGTGGGAACTAAAATTACGCGGCTACATATAGACCTATAGTTAGCTATAGGTATAATAGTTCATAACCTAATAAAATAGAGTTTAATACTAGTAAGTAAAGTATCTCTTCCTATAAATACTACTATACTTTTTCCCTCTTAAGTTTTAATTCCTATCCTTAATTTCACTAGTAAGACTTATTAATATATATTTTTACTTAACAGTCCATTATTACGACCACGAGCAAGCCAGTTATATAACACATATAGCATAGTAAAGCATATAATAAAATGATTTATATAGAGCAAATAGAAGTCTAGACTATAAAGACACAAACTCATCCATAAAGTCAACAAGCCCCTACATTCTTAGGAGCAAAATGTGGGTGATAAGCAAAAAGTCTATCACTACTAATATAGTAATATAAGGTCTAACCTCATTTTCCAAAAACATACGCTACTAGTTAATATAGGTCCCCCTTACTACTATCTAAAAAAGACCTAGGGCCTGGCTATACTAAGCGAAAACATAAGCCCCCTATTTAGTCATTTTAAAGCAAGCTAATACCAGGTTATCTCGTATTATACTACATATATAGCGACACACTAGGTCAATCTTAGCCTCTATAAACATAGATAACCTTCTAGCTAAAGCTTCACATAACACACTTATAATATTTTAATAGCATTATAGCTACTTAATAATTTCCATACCACTTATACCGCTAGCCTATTCGGCGCCTCGCTTATACGGCGGTGGAGGCATAGGAAGCTCTTATAGTACACTAGCGGGCACAGAGCTCTATTCGTCATCTACAGTGCGCAGTTAGTGATTTTCTATATCGAGATAGATTATAAACTCAGCGTCTCTCACTTAGTCAACATCAAGAGGCGCAAAATCCTCTTTAGGGTCTACAACACATAGCAGCTAATAATCCATTTTATAATAAATTCTAGATCCAGCGCCTCTCTACAAGCCAAGCCGGCTTACTACGCCAGCTTCTAGCTACGGTAGCGACAACATGCCTAAGCTAAGACTAGTATAGAATAGATAGATAGTAATAGCCCTAAATATAAGGACTAATAAGTATTTAATAGAATCAACATATTTCCACTATATAAATTTAAATAGTTTAAATATTACTACTAAAATAGATTCCATAATATTTAAGATCATAAAGCGAAAGTTTAATCTAGTTTATAGAGTATTACACCTAGGAATCTAGATTTCACTTTTAAACCTTTCACTAATAGTATATTAAGGGAAACTATAGCACTCAATACAATCAAGTAAATAAAAACTTACACGGCGATATAGCAAAAGATCTAGTAAGTTTCTAGAGACAGGTGAGGCAACTACGTAATCTTATTACAGATAAGAGCGCTAGTTATAAGAAAGTAAGCAATAAGCACTAAGACCTCCTAGTAAGGCTTAGTGATATACTAGAACTAGCTCAAGACGAGCCTTACTTTCTTAGTCTTTTTTCTTCCAACAAGTTTGATAGCTAGTTGGAAAATTAGGCGAGAGAGGCCAATTTGAAGTTAGCGGAGGTTACACCACAGCACGCTAGCACTAACGCCAGCCCAGGTGCAGCATCCTCAAATAATGCCACATAACTGAAGTCAATACTAAAAACGGCGGCTAATTACTTTCTAGGTAGCTCTAAAGGCGATGCTAGTGAATCACTAACACCATCGACAAGACAAACAACAACTCAGTCAGCTAGCCCTCGGTCAGCTAGCCCCCAGCCAGCGCAGCCCACTATATCACAGCCTGCTACGTCTAAAGCTGCTACGCCCCAGCCCGTTGGCTCGCAGCCTGCTGGTTCACGACCTGCAGGCTCACAGCCCGCTACGTCCAAACCTACTACACCCCAGCCCGCTAGTTCACAACCTACAGGTTCACAGCCCGCTACGTCTAAACCTACTACACCCCAGCCCGCTAAAACTCAGCCGGTCACATCTCAGTCCGTGACATCTCGGCCCGCTACATCTGATTTTGCTACGCCCCGGCCCGCTGGATCTAGGTCCGCCGCATCTCAGCCTACTACGACGCAGCGCGCTGCCTCACAGCCAGCTACATCTACACACCCTACAGTGCCTATGCGGGGCACTACGCCCCACGGCTATAGGCAACCATCAGTACAAAGTGCAAACGATAAAACATCACATACTGCGGAAACGGCAGAGAGTCGCAACTTAGGCTCAAACATATTTAGTATGTACAGACGAGACAATGCTCTTAGCGGTATTCATGAAGAGACAACTCCACACCCGGGCCCGAATTCTCCAATCTCGATTAGCAGTAACAGTACGCCACTATTACAAAGATCGCCACCTTTCGGATCATCTGCTCCTCACAACGTTGCCAGACCCAATCCCAAATCACCTCCCAGCCGATCGGGTGCTACGGCGGCACAGGGCGATTATACACCTCCACCAACACCGAGGAGAGAAGCGAATGAAACAGACCAATGTTTTAAAGACGACGGTAGCGAATTTAATCCAGACCAGTGGGAACAAGAAAATGGGGTCGATGAGGCAGGATATATTATACGACCTCCTTGCTTCTCATCCCACCCTAACACTATACCTTCAAAACAAAAGTTCCCAGAACTCTAGCACGAGATAAGCGACCCAATTGATGCGAAACGTAAATGGGGGCTATTGAAAGGGAAGGTCCGCAAGAACTCGTTGGCTTTCGAGGTTCCCTCCGGCCAAGGAAGCAGATTCATGCTCTTCCCTCCTGGGCCCTACAAGTATGTGAGCCAAATGTACAGCCAAAAGAAGGGCAAGCAGGTCACAGAGGTCCCCTATAGTGATCAGACGGAGCTATTTAGGCTAGATCTAGCAAAGGCACCTCCTCATCAGTTATGTTTTTCGGTTAGTAAGGGACTAGAAAAGAAAGGGGACACTTTCCTCATCTGGTACGCCCCTGAGGAAATCTGGTTCACCAAATCAGATGTGAAAGAATGCATAGGTGTCTCTGCTCTCAATGCATTCCTCGATGAGCATGTCCCAGTATGGAATCGGCCCCGGAAGCGGCCCGGAAGCGACCGTCCTCCAGAAGAGCCTCTCTCGCCTACCCCAACCCCGACACAGCCACCGAGTGCGCTATCACGGCGCCAAGTGCATTGGCCGCAGAGTCAAAGGGACAGCCAAGGGCAGCGCCGAGCTCCATCAAGGCATTTTCAGGCCAATGCAGCCTCGTCTAAGCCATTAAACCAAAATACGCCAGCGGCGCTACACCCCAGCTTTGAAGGCATTTCCGCTGCAAATGGAGCCCCACCAGCTTAGTACAACCCTCTAGGACATCCGAGCGGACCGCCTCCCTATGCACCTGGAACGCCTTGGAACCCTTCGCAACCATATCACCAATCACCCAGCAGCCAATTTCCTGCGGAACGGGGACAGGCATCTTGGCCATACACATTTGCATACCCACAAGATCCAATGAACTTTGAGCAACCTGTACATAGCCCGTTCCAGTGGCCTTAGCCGCCCCAATATTCTCAGGGTTACCCGCCGCCTCCAACGTCGCATTTCCAGGTACCTGGGCCGCCTCCGTACCAAGCGGGCAGCCAGGGATATCGCGGAGGCTCACATCTTCCAACACCACCACGGCAATTAGAGCATGCGCGACCGCGACAAAA
>JARJRE010000549.1:0-27392 GCA_030783385.1 Akanthomyces dipterigenus | reverse complement strand
GGCAGATTCGCCTAATTTACCACCCGACTGGTGAGCTAGGACTTTGTCCTATGACCTGGAACAAAACATAAATGACAATATACAGCAATCTGGGCCAGGGTTACTATTTTGCCGATTTGGTTGTGCCGGACCTTCCAACTAAAATCAGGTAAAGTGAGAAGGGCAATAATCTAAAGAAAATTATACTCATTGTTCTGTCAACAGTTACGAAGATGCGGATCAACACGATGGCCTCGATTGTGCTGTCCATTACGATGACACTGAGGAACGGCTCACACCCTCGGAATTCGATATATCTGTGGAGGAAAATGGCGAGCTAGAGAACGAGCCCGGAGAGAAAGTTGAGTTTGGACAAGAAAAAGACATTACCGAGGCCGCATCTGCTATGCTCCAACTGTATGAGCCGCGACCGGGACAATACAAAAAGATTGTGTGGATGAACGACTGATATAGCACTTCATAAATAGGAAACGCTATGTTGCCTGGTGCGGAAAGTACAACTGTTTGTGAAAATACTATACTTATTTGGGCGGAGCGGATCAAATGCAGCTGGTACGGGCCTAAGGACTTCGCAACCTCTCGTATAAAGTGCCGAATGTTGCACCTTTTCATGATTATCCTCAAAGTGGCTTGTCGGCACAGCAAGGTTGCTAACCCCGCAAAACGAGCTCCGGAATAGAACTACATACACAATCAAACAACAGCACCCACAACATAAATACTCAACTCCGTGTCCAGCCCTCTTGGAAGAATATCACATTAAGTCGCTCTTTCTGTGCCCCGCGGCGTGATTCCCACCCCTATTGGAGGTGCCAAAGTCATCCCAACAACTTCCGACAAGCGCCAAAGAACGCATTGTGAAGGCTCGCTCACCTCGCGGCCCCGTACTCTGTCTTCGCGCGGACTTGGAAGGGGGATCTGCCGGCTTTGCCACGGGAGATCATATGATAGAGGACAGTCGAGCGTTTCTAGCCACAAGAGATTCGTTTGGCTCACCACAATTTACATCGCTCGACGCCATAGCCAGGCACCGATGCCTACGCGGGAACAACGTAATAAGTTAAACCTCTCTGTAGTATATAAACCTACTATACCCGCCATATTATTTCGACAAATTACGTTTCCTCAACCTGATGTTTTCTTTCATCACGTTCTTTTTGTTGTGCCCACTGTCCATATTTCCCGCCAAGCTATGCTGCCAAGTACTCACCTGCTGATGTCCTCCAAAACAGATCGCACACTTGCCTCCAGTCTTGAATCTGCCCCCAACCGCAGTATTCGCCTGCCTAGTCTCGACGAGTTCGACCAGGGCGTAGAGGCTCTCAGAGGCCACGGCGGTCAAGTCCCTTCTTGGACTCTTGTGACCTCTCCTGACCCCAACGCTGCTCGCCGTGCGGTTAGTCCTCTGCCATCCATCCAGGGCCGCGGATCGGCGGCGGAGTACGTAACCCAGGCAATGCCGACCCAGACGATCCCTTCTCCCCATGACCATGGCGGCCCTTTCATTGACGCCACACAGAACCGTCGCAGCCTGTCTTTATGTGGCAAAAAAAAAGACACAACCAAAAGTACACCAATGAAGAGGGGGACTTCATCATCTACTGCGTCCACGAGAAGAAACTCGAGTGGAATAGCATCCATAGAAAGTTTACTAGCGTCTTTGGAAATACTCCAGAGCGTACCTGCCAGGGACTGCAGTCTTGGTACTACCGAATGAACCAGCATTTCCCACTGTGGGACGGAAATGGCCTGCTGATCTTCGAGCATGAGGAGGATTTACAGCCCATACACATCAGTATAAAGCACTGTGGGCGCCACAACCAGGACCGCCCGATGGGACTGGCTCAACGGTACCCCCAGCGAGCTATCGGCTACAAATGGGTCGACGAGGACATCAAGCACAGATGTTCCGACTGGGGTAAGCCTCTAGCTGCTTTTGCACGCTACATATGGCAGAATAGCATATACTAACAGTTTTCAACAGCTACCAGGCGCACGATGCAATTCCGCAAACGTGAGGAGCGTCGCAAGGAAGTGTATACGGCCGCCCCTGGGCTGTATCGGCCATGATCTTGTTTTTCGATGTGGTATATGCGCTACAGTACATACATGGACAGACAGACTGCCTGGTGTTTGATGTCGCACATAGCTATAGGGGTACTACGGACGCATGTACTCTTGTTTTTAATGCCGTAGATGGGCCGGGACGCGGTCATGTCACCACGGTAGAATGGACATCGATGTCAACTACAGTTAAAATTTGGGTCTTTTGGAGATAGTTTAAATATCTTCGCTCCCTGCAACTATCTCAAGTCTATTTCCGTTCTATTTAATCTCAGTTATATTAAATTACAGACATGGACCACCGAATCGAGAAGAAACAGGTAAGCGATTATTGCACAGAGTGCACTGAGGAGTTCGTGCTTGCCCGAGCGGCATGCAATGGATGCCCGTTGCGCCTCTGTGGCAGGCATTATTACTTTCCTAGCAAAAACAAAAGGTATTCTCTCTCTTCTGTCGTATCACTCCATGTCGCTCACATCAATCAGCTCCATTAGGAAAGCGCATGAAGCAGCAACCACTTTGCGACCATTAGTATAAATAGTGGTAGAGCGCTATATTACTGAATTTAGCTGCTCTCAATGCATTTTCAATTCTTCTCTGAACGAGGGGAGGAGGAGGGGCAGGATTAAAGGGCTGATATGTACTGTTATCACAGAGGAAAGACACCTGTTTTGCCGGAATGCATCCATTTCCCACCGAAATCATGGCTGATGTTATAACAGCCCTCCCATACCCACTTCTTGTGCCGCTCTTTGCTCAATGCTCGAGATTTGCTCTGAGGTCGCGTGGGGCTTCATCTCTACTGCGGAGAACTTCGTTCAAGTCCTACCAAAAACAGGTGCACACGGAGACCGCTGTTATAATGCTCTCAGTTCTTCGCACAGTTGAGATGGTTTGTCAGCAGATGGGAAAGAGTGACCCAGCAAATTGAGCTTCGTAACATATATGAAAACGCAGCTAGACGATGTACTTCTTCCTCTGAGCGAAATAAATACTCACTATTCGCCAGCCTAGGGTAGATAGCTTTCTGCGTGTACTTCTGTCTAGCATAATGAGAGAACTGCTACAACAAAGGTCTTACAATTATTTCATAGCGCGGATCGCGTCAATTCTTTTCCCAACCATTTCTGTCCAATTTTTTGTTGAATCTACGCGGTTCAGCTAGCTATTATTTCGCACAATGGTAACTCGAAGCAACGGCCTGCAAGAACAGCTATCAACTGACACTGAAGCCATGGACCGCTTGGAAACTGACCACTGCTCTGATGCTGACTCGGAGAGTGGCGAGCCGATTTCTCAACAGGATTTTCGCGTCTACCAATTCAGGACGCGATCTGACGATTCGAAAAAGGCCAGGCAATACTGGACGTGGGAACCGGAGCATGGCAAGTTTACGTGCCATGTGCTTAAGATCTCCGGACTGGTGGACCAAGACGAGCACGGGGAGCTACACGGCTTCAGCGTACGACTAAGGGACGTGGCTGAAATTCTCTGGAATCTGGGGACGCAGCAGGTCTACCTAAAGATGCGTGTGGCCGATATCATGGCCAAGTTCAAGCGGCAAAATACGATGCGGCGGTTCATTAGCTTCTGCCGGTGGGAACAGATTGACTTGATAGAAAAGAGTCGGTGGGTCATTCTCGGCGCGTTCACATGCTCTAATTGCTCGCAACTTTTGCTGACAGTCTACAGCCAGACTATGGGACGTTTAGAGGCAGCAATGCCCTCTACAAAACACCACAGAAAACAAGATGACTTACATGACCAGCAACGGGTACTTCCAGCATCTGTCGAACAGAGTGATGTTCTTACAGCAGCATACGACAAGAAAATTGACTTTTCAAGCTCTTGCAACGTCACTATTGAAGGAGTTGAATTACGCCACAATGGCACAGTCTATACCTACCCCAAGTGTATGGAAGGAGTGCCATTAGAGAAGATCACACCTCATCATTCATATTGGGAAAATGGGTGGCCCAATCTACGAGATCTCATAGAGCCTACTTTACGCTCGTGGGAAAAAAGATACCAAGAGGCTGACGAATCTATCAGAAGAGGCGAGCGTGCTGATAGCGTTCAAAGATACCTTTGCGGGCGTCAGGTCAACCGAGGGAATGCGATTCTAGAATTTCTAGAGCATGGGGAAATCAGCCCATATCAGCTTCTTAGTAAGCAGTTTATGAATCTGGGCAAGGTGGGCAAAGGCACTATCACGTCTTATAATACGCTATATCGCCTATGCGAAACACTTGAAGCTCTGGCTAGGTATGGGATGGACGTGAAGCCGGTCGATTGGCTGAGGAAACGGCTCCACGAAGTGAGCTCAGAGCAAGGCGCCGGGTTTAACCTTTCTAAGACAATTTCCGAATTTTACCACGATACTAAGCTAGCAGAGCTGCGTCGGAATGCTGGCTTCAAGTCAATAGGAAGGCCACATCGGTCATAGGATGTGGTGAAAGAGCCGGAGGGAGGGGTTGAAACCTCGGCTTCACGCCTACTAAAGCGTAAGATGTAGCTGATGGAGCCGATAGAATAATGATTTCTTTTTCGTTAATTTTAGTTCCATAGGCCAAAAAATTTTCCCGCTCCTTCCCGGTTATGTAACTCATTTTGTTTTAGGTTTATCACATCGGAAGTCTCCTCCACCGCCCGCCCACGCCCATGCCGCAGCCCTGGTAGCTTTTCATGGGCAGCGCACATCAGGCTGCACCACCACACTGCGCAGCGCAGCCCGCAACTATATAAATAGCTAGCTTGCCCCCCTCTGTATAGCAACCGACAAGTAAACCTGCAAAATACACATCCCAATTTAAACTTCGAAATGGACGACCTCGATCTCCCTGAACGCG
Source organism: Akanthomyces dipterigenus (assembly GCA_030783385.1). Taxonomy (NCBI): domain Eukaryota; kingdom Fungi; phylum Ascomycota; class Sordariomycetes; order Hypocreales; family Cordycipitaceae; genus Akanthomyces; species Akanthomyces dipterigenus. The sequence continues at coordinate 22,479 of JARJRE010000549.1, read as the reverse complement.
GCTCTGAAAACATGCGACGAGTGTGTAAGTGTCACCTCCTTCGCTGCATCTCAGTAGGGTACTAATTATAAGAAAGCCAACTGCACATTTTGCGGCAGAGAACTGACCTTGCACGGTTTTTTGACCCAAGACCTGTGTGCCGACGAACTTTTGCGATGGATGTGCATTGCATGCCGCGCTGCTTCTGGATATTGGCAGCCTGATGAGATCGCCGAATTCTTCTTCTCTACAAACAGGCTGCAGGTAGCGGCTGCAAAGTATGAAAAGCTGCCGGTCGATAGGCTTCCGCCACCAATACGACTCCAAGAAGTCACACACGATGACGGATCAAGCAGCCTGCAAGGGTTCTATCACCCGAGCTGCCCTTTTTATGACTCAGATGCCAGAGTGCACGAAAAATGCCTAGAAGAGAATATCAGCTCGGTACCAGATCTGTTCATTCATCTCGAGCGTTTCCATACTACTTTCCCAGTCTATTGTGCTTACTGCCACCATGATTTCGAAACGAACGAGGAAAGGGACACACATATGGAGATATGCAAAGAAGAACGTGGCTGCTTTCCCCTCGGGAAAAAAGTCAAAGCCACTAGCTTAGACAGTATAGCTCTTGTTCGTTTCATCGACATGCGCCTGGCGCAGCACAGCAAGGACGAAGCCACTCGCTTGGCTAGCATATCTTTTGAGCTGATGAGAAATACTAAAAATGCTGATGAACATATCCAGAACTTGGGTGAAGCACTTCTGAAATTGAGCAACCAGCTCCTCGAGGGTGAGGCTGGGGACCGAGAATCCACGCTTGATGACACTCGACAAGACTTTGAATATTATCTCCCATGGAATCAGGTTCAAGATGAAGATTATGAGGAATATGAAGAATATGGAGACGAATATGAAGAATATGGAGTCGATGTTGATGAGTTTGGGCACTATGTCGAATGCCACGACTTGAATTCGCCTTACCTTTGGACAGGAGTTGGTCTTCGGATGTCTATGTTTCACGACTTATGGAAGCTCCACTACGGAACAAATATGCCTCAAGCTGTGGCTGGTAAACTTCTAGACCTGATACGCATTTACTCCGAGAGGTAGTTCTATTTACAATTTCATGCTCCAGTGCCCCCTACTCCTTTGTTCTTGGGGAAACAATCCATCAAAGTCGAAAATTCATCCTCGTTTATTTATAACTTTTGTATCTTGAAGATTGCACTTTGTGCGTGACGTAAAGCGCGGCGTACACTTCGTATGCCCACGGAGGCTCATCGCAATGACGTGTAACAGTGCGTTCGCACGTTCTGTCGACCCTCGCAAGAAACGTGCCAGGGAGACCGACTGCGCGCCCGTAGGCATGGGTCAAAGTGCGTACTACAACCGAGGTCCCTACGGGTTCTTCAGATTCTTTTTCGTCGCAGAAGAGAGATGGGGCTCTTTTCTTGAGTCCATTGCTGCTGGCACAAATCGGCCGCGAAGTAATATATATAAAGCGACAACGCTCCCATATCTAGCGCTGCGAACATTCATCGGCCCTTCTTTATCGGCCAGTCAAAATAATCCCCGTTGAGCACAGAGTCACTTAGTGTTTACTATGGACAAATTCAATTGTCGTGTTTGGATCCATGCTGACCTTGTACGACATTCGATCAATTCTCGTATACATGAAACTGACCTACTGAACAGGGCGAACCCGTTGCAACCGCACGTCACCTAGTAGCCGACGCGTGGTTTGCACACTATAATGAAAATCTAAAGTTGCAAATCATACCGGCAGGGATTTTTATGATTGTTGAGTACACGAATGGCTGTATCGAAATGGCTTCAACAGAGCGAACCACATCTGTGGAGACTATCATTAGCTACCTTCCTCAGGCGCGTCTGACTGCAGACGCAGTCAGATGGTTGCTCGAAGGGCGATCAATTTGGCGATCTATGAGTGGTTCTTTATTGACCGGTGTACTAGGTGAATTGAAGACATGTGGCATTGTACTTTGGTTTACACCGAGACTACTCGATTTAGACACCCAAGCCCTGATACAGGACTTCATGCCTATAGCACGTTACGTGGAAGTACACAAGCATATCAATTGGCGTTACACCGACTAGAATAGACAGCAATCCACGAGCTACGGTGAAGACCTCGTCGGAACCATCTCATTTCGTATCAAATCTAGTTACAACCTATTCGACTGTCATTGATCCCTTTCTCGCCCGTAGCTCAGTAAATCTCTAGTACTAAGGGCTGCTAAGCTTTCCAATTACTGCTATAGAACAAAACTGTCCGTTTCTTCTACTCTTTGGTTCGGGCGGCGAAGACTAATGGTCCCCCCGACCCCTCAGTGTGCGCGTCGAAGTGTAGGGCCCTGCGCCACAGTCGAAGCGGGTGGCCCGTTCTCACACACAGCGTAACTTGTGGCTCGGGCAACTCTTTGGCGCTTGCGCAATCCTTTGCCAGCGCCATCATCATCAGAATTGCTTGACTGTAGGCGGACGTCTCACTTTGCCTGCTGTAGCTTATGTATGTAGGTGGGGCCGCCGGGCAGCCCCCGTGTGCTGCAGCCTAAATCTTGCTCACCAAGGCTTTTGTGTTAAAGATATCAGTGATAATGGCACCTCGAAGACCGGTCCGAATCGAACGATGGAGTGCATAGGCAGTGGCTGCATCGACCATGCATATGGCACTGATGTATCACATTGCTAAGAACAGCGGCCATCTCTAATGCAGCCAGCGTAGGAGACGAAGGGCTATGGCTCGTCTTCAGGTAAACATCAGTCGGGTTTCTGGTCTATAAATACCTGTTCCCAACCGTGAAATTGCTACTAGTAGAAACACCATATGGCTTCTATTTGCGTTGCTCCTTAACACTAATCATGTGCTGAACCGAATATTGGCAAAAGTTATATCTGCACAGACCTGCTGAGTTGCCATCCACCATCTTTCTACGTTGCTACACTTTTTTCGGCGGCAATGGATTCCGTTTCCATCTTTCAAGCTGACTCGATCCTTGGTCGTCTTCATACGGAAGCCGAGAGACACGACGAATGGGCCGCCAACCGCTTCATGCTGCGATACTTTACCAAGTATGTCTTCTACGAGGACCAGTGGGTCATTGGTACGGAGGTGCCGCCCAGAGAAGACCATTGTCAACTCCGCATGGACTTATCCGTACAGGAGTACGAAACGTCTCGGCACGCTTTTGTCTTTCGGATGATTGGTCAGGCAAAAAAAGGAAAATCTGGCCCGAAGAAGATCAGCGAGGTAGAGGCGCAGGCGGCTCAGCTGTGCCAGGAATATATGCTTGATCCAATGTGGCATCAGGAAATCAAAGCTGTGTGGGCACTGACCTATTACGGCACTAAGCTTCGAATCTGGGTTTGCCGGCTGCAGGATAGTGTGATGGATCCATTCTATCCCCTGGACGGTGGGCCAGGTGACAAGAAGGCTTACCGCGACGTCAAGGAGTACTTGCATGATTTCGCCTGGGCATTTGGGCACGTCAAGTCGACGGATCCCCCTGAGCGCGGGAAAATCATGGCTCTTCACACTCTCGCCGACACCTCCAATGCTGTTTCGGCACAAGTAACCACAGTCACGCGTGGTAGTCTTGCTGGCCCGTCCATGTCGGCAAGCCACCGCGCAGCAGGATCTTTCGAGCAGCACACTAGCGCCCATGCTATGACCGGCCACGGTGATATCCCGGGACAGGTTACAAGGGTCAACGAGTGGGATTTTGACCCCATTCAAGTTCTAAAGGTCTCAGCCGACTTGACCCTCTGCAAGGCCGAAGACGGCAATGAGTTCAATGTCCGCCGCGAAAAGTGGCGCGAAGCCATTCTTGTCAACAAGGACGGCGGCGAGTGTTTGGGGTACATTGCGCAGCTGTCAAAGAAGAATTTCTGCACGTATGGCAATCCTGTTAACATCCCCGATAAAAGGGTTAAAGGCAAAGGCAAGGCTTTTTAAGAAGCTTGGGCCGGCTTTTGATCATCTGTTGCATACTCCATAGCTGCGCGGCCATTTCGAATTAATAATGTCAAGACGCCTTTCATTTCACAGCAACTCCAAAGTGACTGGTCCCGGCCGTGTGTGTGATTGCAGACAGAGGTGCACGAAATTTTCACTGCCGTCTGGGCCGCATTGATGTACGGCTCGCGGTATGCTTCGTTGTTGAAGCAAAGGTATTTTGGATTCGTAACTTGGACTGTAGTGTCGACACCAACTCTGCATTGACCCAGAAAAGCGTACTGTCCGTCGTCATATTCAATCACAAGGCCTCGGCATGCCTCGGTACCCGGAACGCAGTAAATCCACAAGGTCGATACACCCACTAATGTGACCGAGGACCAATGTTCTAGCCAGCGCCGCGCCCCAATCGATATCGGGTCATGGCGCGGCTGACAGATGGCAGTCGCCGAGTAGGCACCGACAAGGGAGATGGGTATGTCGTCCGATGGCTTGTCATAGAATATAAGGAGAGGCTGCTGTGAAGTGTACAAATTTGGTTCGTGGCTTCCAACGAGGTAATTTCCCACAAGGGCGCCATTAGTCGGCTGTCGAACAAGCAACTTTAGTCAAAACCATTAGCGAAGCGAGCAAACCAAGAAATATGTTTTCTTAGCCATACCCAGAAACTTTGCGTCTGGAAAATCTCGTTCGGCCGTTCCGCAACCTGACCCGAAACCTGACTGAAGCCAAGCTCGGTAATCTTGCCCTTGACCGGGACGTAGACCCATGATGCATATTTCCGCAGCCTGCTGGACAAGGTATCGAACGTAGCTTGAGCTGAAGGGTTGTCGACTGTGTGCGCGTGGACTGCATAGATTGAGCCACTAAGGACGAACAACGTAACTCCCGTGCAGCCTTGCAGGCAGATGGTGCCGATATGGCTAGAAAGGGTGGGCTTGGGTGACCAGTTGCTGAGACAGCGATGCGGAGGCGGTGGGCAAGGCGTGTCCCAAATATAAAAACTCTTCGTAGAAGGTAGCTGTAGCTGAGCAAGGCCAAGCTACGATAGTTAGCGATGACGAAGGCATTCGGTTTGCTTGACAGGCGGGCTCACCTGAAACGTCACGTGAACGTCGGCTATCGCCTCGACTGACTCGATCACGAATGCCAAAAAGTCGGATCGAGCGCCTGTCACCACAGGCGGCGCCTTCAATCTCTCGATGCGGCGCAGGCCACGACAATCGAAGGTCAGACGAACTCGGCCGCGGGCGGGGACAGGACCACATTCCGCGGCGGCGCCCCGGGCCCAACAGTTGACATCGGCGAGACGCATCACCATTGGCTCGGAGTGGCATGCCGATAGAGTGGAGTAGATATTGCAAATCGCAGAGGAAAACCACAGCGGGCTGCCATCAGCAAAACGCCAGATTAAAGGCCACAGCTCTGGCGGAAGACGCAACAGGTTCGGGCAACCGGCCACCAAGGCCCCCTCGCAGTATTCAACCAGGGGCTCGAGGGCCAGTGGGGGGGCCCCTCGCCAGGGCCTGGCACTCTCCACCGCGAATAAGAACTCGGGAAGCCCTGGCCGTCGACCCTTGTCGTCAAGGGGACAGGATCGGAACAATCTCAGGCAGAATGCGTGCACGGTGATGCTTGCGGGCGAAGCGCGGCACAGCCGGCAGGCGGGCATGCGGCAGAAGGACCAGTCGTAGCCGGTATTGTTAGCACAGTATGCTAAGTTTGGGAATCGGGTTTGGCCGAATGCCTTAGCGGCGACTGCAGCGCGTTGATTGTCAATGAACACGTCATGGCGAGGAAGGATGGTCGGGAAAAGGGGCTCACATGCGCAGAGAGCATCACCAGGTTCAAAGCAGAAACCACACGCGCTACATCGCGAGTGAATGCGTACATGTATGTCGTCTTCGTCGTCGCTGGACATTGGGTAGGCTGTAGCGATTGATAATGGTAGATGGCTAGTTTAGGGGGAACTTGGATTGTTGTGACTTGAGTGGGGCTGAAGCGCCATAACCCTCAAGTCGCTGAAGTGACACATACGTAAGACATTATGTAACGGGCATTCGACTTGCCGACGAGATTAAATTAGCATAAAAGTAAAGTGATGCGGTTATTAAGAAGGAACAGAGAAATCGACGCTGATTCAGAAATTATCACCATATAAAATTTTATCCAAAAAGGACAGCGCCATCGTGGGAGTTTTCCTATATACGACGGCCCTGCTTGAGTCCTTGGCCGACTCGGACGACAGCCACCAGCTGAGCGACAGACCTACTTAGGTTGCCTAAAATCGAGGATGACATCAAAGCTGTTCATAGCATGGTAGCTAGCGTTAGCCAAAATTAATACAGATCAAGTACTGTGGACAAAGATGTCAGTCTTTCTATATTTAAGAAAAAAGGAACAGTTGGACCCTTTGAGAAAGTGATGCGTTGGTCGCGCATCGAAGCTCCGGTCTACTCCCTCCCCTTCAGAAACATAACGAAGACGCCTCAGCAAGCAATCGAAAACTCAGAAATGGCAGCTGGTTTCTAATTTTTGCGCGTCATTATTAATACATACTGTAACAAGCATCGTTCTGATACAGTAGAGCGAGTTTCCGGCCAGCCCCCAAAGTGACCGTGTGAAATTTTTTGACCAGGAAACAAGCATTTCATGAACCGGGCTTCTCAGCCTTCTGGTCTGCGCCAGAATTTACTGCGACCGTACGAAAGTTTCTTAGCTGCTAGTGCAGGAGCGAAACCCAGCCAATACAGTGGCCTTCAGTAACAGCAGGCTACTGTGGACCACCAAGCTGGCTCTCGCGCTTCGGAACCAGCTACCCGGCTCTCAATATGGCCGCTCATCGTCCTTGCAGCAGCCAGTCAAAAAAAAGTATGTTCGGCAGTACATACAGTACTGTACAGTACCGGTAGTACTTGAACAATCTGAACAGAGGCTACAAGTCAATTCGAGGAGCAACATTCGGCAGTTTGGTGTTATTTGCTCTGAGCTTGCAGTCCTTGAACGTCAGATCTGCCTCGATGGATGGTGCAAGCTTCAGCGGCCAGTGCGCGTTAAAAAGCATTTTACGACTGAGCACCAACACGGGCGTCTGCTATACAATATTATGAGCCAGAATCCTTCCATTTTCTGCTTGTGAACAGTTTAATCCGCAGCTCATTGGGCTCAACTGTTCATTTCATGTGCCAAACTTCTGCAAGGCGAATGCGAAAAGTGGCGCTGCTCGTCCTGTCGGCCAATCTTGCCATCAATCTCTCGCTGATGGCATCAATCATTCTAGTACCGGTAACTCACGTAAGTACATTTCTGATACACAGCAGCGCAAAACGCTGGTGTCCCGATTCGCGGTAGTTTGACGAGCGAGGCTTCGGCTTATACTCTGTGGCGCCCTAGCACCAGTCAACTTCACCTGGTTCGCGACCCCGAACCGCAAGAGACAGTCGCGAAGACTTGCCAAACCTGAATTCTCCTTCACGGGCCGTATTGATTGAGCCACTCGAGTGTGCAGGCTTGAGTTGTCATCTAATGCGAGACTTATATGGAGCATTCCATATGGGCGCAACCGACGACAGTTTAGCGAGATCGTTCTCCTCGCCCACATTCACCGACAGAATCACCACTATCAGCAGTGCAATATACGTGAGGCATGTCATATTACTCGCGTTCAATGCTCTCTCACTTGCTCTTCACGCGATATCATTCCATTTCAAGGTCTCACGGAAGCCCCTTTGGCTGATGATGGTCTCATCTCTCATTCTGGCCATGTATGCCACTAGTCTTCGATCGTACGCCAGCCACGCAGTTGTCAAACTCATGGAAGATTTGGATGATCCAGGATACAAGTTCGGTCATTCTGCGCAACTTATTTTGATTTTTGAGATACTTGGTTGGGCGGCGGTGGTGTTTGCGTGGTGTGGCGTGGAATTTTGGGCCCTTTGGCTTATTGCTATTACGTATTCTGATATGGCAGCGGGCTGTCCGCATTTCTCCTGGCTCGATACATCATGATATATGCTTTACGTATTCGGTTCCATTGAAAAAAGACTGCGAGAAGCAACGCCAGAAGAGGCTAAGACTACCACAGATCAAATCTAGAACAGCGCCTTGAAAACCGGCACATGTATTAGGAAGTTGTGGTGAACGAACCAGGCCACTCCAATCAATTTCCTCTTCATACGTCGACAAATATCATGTGCGACCATGCGATTGTCCTTCCACTACTTATTGGACTAGTAGCAGCTGGGCCGCTGGCATATGGTATTTTTCAAGCTGGATGCGTTGTGGTTGTGATGGCTTGCTACGCCGCCGCTGGCGCGACTTTGGGCGCCACAGCGCGCCATCTGCGGCGCCCCCTGTGGTTACCTGCAATATTGCGTTTGGAAAGTGCCAGGCAGCCCGCTCGATCGTTGGGCTTCGTTCCAGTGCTTGGGATGATAATTACGGCTCAGCTCAATAGCCTTGTGGATCGAAAGGTACGTAACAGCTTGGGGATTTGTGTGTCAATCGCCACGCATGTTGCTGGTAACGCAAGACGAGTTACTTTTTGGATTTGCGAAAATTACTACGTTAGAATAACATAGAAACACTACTCGCCCCTCTCTACTCGTCACAGTGTGTACCATCTTGGGACCTGTTTTAGCGACATTTTGGCTTTGTCTGACTGTGATTTACGTGCAAGCCCACTACGACAAGCAAGGCTCTCTTGTCTACGGCAGCCACATTGGAGAGGAATCAGATATGGTGCATGGCCGAACAAGAACAAATACATGACTGTCGAGTAAAATAGACTGGATGAACATGAAAAAAGATGTGCGGCGAAGCAGCAAAGCAGGAATTGACAAATACTAAACGATGCTACGACCAGATTATGCTGGGAAAGCACCAGGCATCCTGTACCTTGTTTCGAACCAGGGATCAATCTTTGGGTGGGCACGGGCGGCTGCTCTCGGCACCTTGCGCTTTTGAATGCCTTGGGTCACAGAGGGCTTCTGGCCAGGCAAGCTCTCTTTTGGGGCAGCCGACGGCCTGGCAGCCGCGAACCCTTGGGCGACTCGTGCGGCGGGATGCCTCCGGGCCGCGTTTTCTTCCGGAACGACCTTTCTCTCGCCGCCTCGCCCCAGGATATTGATAGTGAACAAATTTCTTCTCTGCAGCATATTTATGCGGAAGGCTGGCTTTGCTGGCATCTGAGGCCGTTGCACAGCCTTTCTTTCAAACAGGATTTGCCTTTTTGCGGGCCATTTGAGTGCGCCTGCTTGCAAAGGAGCACAGTTGATTCCTGCAGGAGATTTTGTCAGCCCATATCGAAAGATCCTATTTGGAAGGTCTCTCATGTCTGGAGCGTCCACTGGAAGTAACTCCGGAACCTTCTGCTCGTCTGTTGTTAGCCCATCGCCCTGGAAGTTTTTGACCAGCATCTGTGCTGCCGTCGCACGTTTGCGGCTATCAATGGCGGCCAGTTCATGGATACTTCCCAGAGAGTCCCAATGGTCCGAGATAGTCGAAATGACCCATTCCAAATGGGTCCAGTACTCATTGAAATTGCGCGCGCGATAATCGGCCAGGTCAAGGGTCCAAAGGATCGTTATGAGAAGAGACCACATATCCACAGCGACTGTATAATCCTGGTGTTGGAAAACTTCCGGCGCCATAAACTGCGGGCTGCCGCAGGAGCTTTGTGTAAAGCACTCAGACTTGGCGAGCCCAAAATCACTGAGACAGAAGAGCACTTGGTGGTTAAATAAGCCTGTCTCCGCCGAGAAAGCTCTAATCCTCGATCGTGGGTAAGCCTCTGACTTCGTGCAGGTAATCATTGTGGGACATTTGCAGCCCGCGAGGAAGAACACGAGGTACACAAGGCACAGCAGAGCCAAAGCAGCAGGTAGTCTTTCGTCCCCTTTCTCCTCCATGCGAGTACGATTCTGCCTACAAGCCACAGAATTCATTTGCCACGCTGCAAGCGACGGCTGCAGGTCGACCCTCATCACATGGCCATTGGAAAGTCCCTCTCACGTGCTGCCATGTTCTCTTGTGCGCGAGGCAGAATCACAGAAAGTATAAAAGGGAGATGGTGGCCCGTCTCTGCAGTTCTCTAACTCTCCACCTTCATCTTCTTTCCGCGTTCAGAAATCTACCGATAACTCCCTCTACCATGGCACCTGCCAACAAGCGCGCAGGAGCACGTGGCTCTCAGAGACGCACACGCCAAAATCTTGAGAGAGCCAAACCTGGGACATCCAGCAGAAATGATCTGGCTTCTTGCGAGCGCGATAAATCCCATGAAATGGAGACAATCACCATTCCCAGCGATGATGACGATGATTGGCTAGCCCCAAGGTTGGACAGCGATGCCTCCTTGCCAACAAACGAGTTGGATTTCATTACTGGTCGGTTGAGCTTCGCAAAAGCTTTTAGAGAGATTTTAATCAGGCTCTAGACAATTCTTGGCGATATATCAACGGCAATGACAAACAACTGAAAAGGGTCCGATTCCAACTCGGATCAGACGAAGCCTTAAACCATTCTGCGGCGCGTGCGCGCACTGCCGGCGCCTCAGATGACGAGCTCGATTTCGTTCGCAATGAGCAGCCACAGGCAAATGATGCTGGCCTCTCAAGGACAACGCCACGTGGTGATTCTGAGATACCCGACTCGGAGGTCTCCGACGAGGAGGGTCCTCGGGACGCGCGAATGAGCAATACTGGCACCGATGCGGACATCAATGCAGACACCAATGCAGACGCCGACGCAGACACCAATGCAGACGCCGACGCAGACACCAATGCAGACGCCGATGCAGACGCCAATGCAGACACCAATGCAGACACCAATGCAGACATCAATGCAGTCAATGCAGACCCCTACGCAGACACCAATGCAGACGCCGATGCAGACGCCAATGCAGACACCAATGCAGACACCAATGCAGACATCAATGCAGTCAATGCAGGCCCCTACGCAGAAATGCGTCCGCATCCCAATACTGGCCCTGCTCCATACAAGGAGGCCAGTACTCCGGCACGCAGTGATGGGGAACGGGTTGCACCGGCACCAAGCAAGAAGCGCAGAGCTACCCACCAAGAAAGCAATCCTGCGGCACGCAGTGCTAGGGAACGGGTTGCATCGGCAAGAAGCAGTAAGCCCCCAAAGCACAAAATTGCCAGGGGCGTGAAAATAAGGCAAAGTGGTGGCGTGCATCTTCTTGTTGCAGAAGACGAAGAGCTGGCAGGAAGTCAGAGATATCGGGCCAACTCGGCTTTCTATGGCTACCCTCGCATGGCTGAAGATGTTGCGTCTGACGGCTATCATAGTGACGCGACTGACATTTTGCCCCCTCGACACATTTCTGGCGAGCGTGGTTCACATGGGGAAGTAGGCATCTCTATGACTGAAGCAGATATACCCTACAGGAGGTGGATGACTGATGCCGAAGAAAGACCCGGTTCGTCCCAAGAAGTGCGTGCGCCGACGAGAACGGATGAAAAATGCGCTACTTTGACGGAATCTTCCCAATTTCTGTTACGCGGTGCTGAGATCCAGTTTATGTATCCAGGAGACAGGTGCCTCAACATCGAGGTGGACGGCTGCTGGACAATGGAACCTGTTAAGAATCTATCGTCTCCCAGTCCCAGAACGTGTCGTGGCCCGTACACAATCCGGATATCGTCATTCGACCGGCATGAACTTCGAGGATCTGACAGAGGCGTTGCTTGGCTGTGTAATGGGCTCCAGGGTGTGACACCTCGAGCAAGTAGTGTTTCCCATAGTTGCGACTAATCTGCATAATTACTCATACATTGTCCGAAAAATGATTCTTTTCGCTTTTGGTGGGCTACTTTTCTTAGTTTATCAAGTACTATAGGTATATTTTGGAAGCTGCCAATGACTGTACCAAATTGCCGAACTGGAAGAGGTCTCGAGACTTCCCCCCTTTGCGCAGACGAGACAGTACCGGTCATAGCATATGTCGAAGTCCTCGGTAGCATGTTTGTATTATACCCAGGGTTGGTGTTGCATGGTGAATCCCTCAACACTAACGCCGTCTCAATTGACAAAGGAAATGCTCTCTTCTGGGTGAAATCGCCTATAATATATCTTTGAAGAACACTGTAGTGCTTGAGGTACTGTACATCTATTGGTGCAGCATTCGGGAGAGCGCACTGAGAGGATTCATGCGCTGCTTTGTGTACCTCTTGCTGTGCTCCGTCTCAGCTTGCATTCGCAGCGATGGTTTGCGTTGGCTATGAATTTCCGTTTCCACTTTGTATAAAACTCTTCCAAGCAGAGTCACGGCAGACTCGAGCCCCGCTGCGGTATCCAGTTCGGTCCAGATACTGAGCCCCTGTAGATAATTTTGACATGGATGCATAGACAAGGCAGCAAGGCAGATTCAATGCAACCGTCGCGTGCAGCATGGCATTTGGCTAAGCCGAGGATGTGAGCGACGGTGTGCGGGATATCGAGATCCCTGATGTGACGTAGCAGATGGCATGGTACTCAAGGCAGAACGCCTGCTACACTGGCCAGGTCACATCCATGACGTTAACCGACGGCTGCAGCTGAATACTCATTGCCCAACCGTAGAAGGCTCTTCACTCACGTGCCACCGGGTTTTCTGTCGCGTGGGCTGGATTGCAAAAGTATAGAAGGGGGGCTTCGTCCGTCCATGCAGTTTCCCGTTCTATGTCTGTATACCCTTCCGCGTCTATCCCAGTCTTCTGAGGCCTCTTCTACAATGGTACCGGTCAAACGTCCGCACACTTCCATGTCAGCTTCAGGGCCTGACGGGCCAAAGCGCACAAAGCTCGCCCTCCGAATCGACGAATTTGAGCCCGAAACAAGGACCATTTCATTTGACGACGATGGCGCATCACATGATGGCCCGGCCAAAGACGACTTCTTCGAGTCCGAGCAATTGACCTGTGGCGGTTCGGAGGCTGGCGGTGGCAAAGTCACTGAAAATAGCCATCTCGACCGGCCACAGATCTCCGTCCGAGTTGTAAAAAGGCCGAATCGGCGACTTCAAGTGCTTAGCCTGGAGGGTCTTGGCAACGAGGCTCCTAGAGGCACAGGAACGAGCAATGTAGAGACCAACACACATACTGGTGCGAACATCCACGCAACACCAATGGGTACATCCTTTGTGAGCTTGGAAACTGAAGTGCGCTACCCCAAAGCTATCTACGTACATTGTACATGAATGCTAACATTTACAAAAGTCAGTGCTGCAAAACCTCCCTCTCGAAATACTCTGGAAAGTGGCGGAGTTTATGCCAGTCACAGATCTCAACAACCTTGTGCGAACATGCAAGGATTTCAAATGGTATCTTGAACAACGCCTCTACCAGATTCATAGTCACCGTGTAATACGGTGGGCATCCTCGAAGCGGACCAAACGCGACCTTCAATTTATAAAACCAGTGATTAAAACATTCGCTGATTACACGGCAAATATGGCTTTCCTGGATAATGGCCTGACACCTCTTATGGTCGCTGCGCGATATGGTTATTTACATGGCTTCGAAACTCTGCTCAACTGTGTCAAGAAGGCCGATGTAAACCGAACGACCGAGTCGATCTGCCTGGATACCAAAGCTCGCTCCGCTATAGCAAAGCCCAATGCAGCTGGATGGACAGCCCTCACTTTGGCTGCAATATATGGCCACCATGCAATCCTGCGCCGTTTATTGGAATACGAGGGAATTGATACAGGTGTCATCTCGACCAAATTCGAGAAGCGCGGAGACACTGCTCAGAAGTACGCTTTTGCATCCTTGGTGCAAGGAAACGTTTATCAGAATGAAGGCAATGCTCTATTCTGGGCCACGCAACGGCACCACGAAAAATGCGTCCTTGCATTGTTGCAATCGCCCCAAATTACTCCTACAGCGGAAGAGATAAAACAGCTAAGAGAAACTGTAGAGAGGGCAAATCAGCCAAATCTCTACAAGCATGTGAGGTGGATGCTTGAAGAGTGTCAGGAAAACATGAGCACAGAGTCACGGTTGGACAGGTTTCAAGGTTTAACGACGAGCGAGGTTGCAGACTTGGAGTCCCAGCGCTGGAGAGAGGCTTACTGGGAAGCCATTCGATTCTGGGAGAATAATTTAATATGTACCGGTACCTATTTAGTTATGCACACTCAAATTTCCGGACGCGCCGGAGAAAACACATGTCATCAACGTGGCTTAAATGCTGCTCATAGAGTTGCAGATCCATCGCGTCGTAAACCGACCCTCTATAGCCACTTACTGCTGGCTAAGCGTATATGGGATCTCACCAGGCAGGTAATTTTCAGTGTCCGTAGGCAGGCTGGTCTTGTGCTGGTGCAAGCTCTTGGACGCTCCTTCGAGAACCTGGGTGGGTAGTCTGGGGTGTTTTCGCTCACAGCTAGCCTTGTATCTCATAGAGAACTGTCTCAGGGGCAGTGAGACCTGACGCTGGCGCACAGCGTTGGACAACTGAGGGAGTCTTCGGAGTAGTCTTTGAAACTAGCCAAGCTACCTGGCCTCCGCATCATCGTTCCCACCCAACCACTTATGCCAAGGCCTGGAGGTCGCCAGACAAACTTTGGGACCGCATAGTCTGCGCGCAAAGTGACCAGTTTTTTGACAGGTTGACTACAACATCTCGACACGGCGTTGAACTCACTTCGAGGGTAAGAAACAATGTTGGGAACAGGGAGTCGTACATATTGATGATATCGATCTTTATCGCACCATGTGCTTGTGTATACTCTCGCTGCCTTCATCAGTGGTACTTCCTCCGGCACTCAAGACATTCGTTGATGTAGTTCTCTGGTCCATGCATCGCACTTCGAGTTGATCCAGTAGTCAACAAATTGCACAATGCTCAGTGGAGGCTCGGTTTTGTTGACATATATAACCTTGCCCCCCCCCTTGTGTACCGCATCGGCGAGTCGCTTGGCCAATTTTCTTGGGCCACTGAATGCCAGGCTTGTTCCAAGAATTATGAGCATGTCGACCTTGAGCTCGTCTTCTGCGATAGCATCTTCGATTTCTTCCCCTTGGGGGTGTTGGTCGTCGGAACATATAATACCCGGATAAAGCTGGCCGATGGCAATTCTGCGTCGGCCACGATCGGTCCTTTTCCTAGATATCTCTTGACAGTGGCGACAGTTGAACTCCGTATCGGCATCTCGAGATAGCTTGATGTTCTCCTGCTCGTATTCTCTCCAATCGAATGTCGAGCAGCAGAGTTCGCATCTCAAGATTCTGATGGCGCCGTGCAAGAGAATGCAGGTTGGAAGACTACTCGACTGAGCAGTCATATTGGTGCTCAGTCCTGCCTCAGCCTCCAGACCGTCCACGTTCTGGCTGTAGATTCGTAGCAACTTTCCCATATTCCGTAACCAGAGAAAGGATTTGTGCGTTTTCGTGGGCTTGCTTCGAAGCGCAGCATCACGAAGAGAGACAGCGTGCTCCATGAACTTCCTTCTATCGTCCGGCGTTCGGAGAAAATACCGCTGAAAAGGATTTCCATTTGCATAGCGACCACCGTCCGAGTGATAGTCCTTGTCTAGTCAGTATCACAGCATCAGTGACATGGTGAACGAACCTTGATTCCAGCTTTTGTGCTGATTCCCGCCCCTACTAGGGTAACAATATTGCTTGCCTTCGCTACTTGTGCTATGACATCCCTTAGGGGATCGCACCCAAGACGCACTTTTCTCTCCTCTCCCGCGCCGAGACGAGGCTCCAGTACGTCACCGGCCGCACAAGTAGAATTGGGATGTCTTGGCATCAGCTGGTACACTATAGCGGAGTGTTTGAATATGTCAGGAGGAAAATGCATCCCGTCCGACAAGAGGGGGGAGGAGCCCTTATATAGCTGAGCTCACCACGCGAAGGCTCTGAGCATGAGTCATGCAGTCGGCTAATGGGGCTGTACTTCCTGCGCCGCTCTAACAAGTTTCCATCTTCGTAGAGCGCGCTCGAGTGCCTCCTGTATGCGAGTACCAAGATTCCCGCATGCTGCCGAATTGGAGCCGGGAATTCGCTTTTTTGTGTACTTTTTCTATACTTGAGGACTGGTGAAAGCGCCATTCATCGAAGGCAAGAAGCCTACCTTCACTCAGTACCCATCAATTTACCATAGTAGTATGCAAGGATGACGCCTCGCGCATCTTCATTCGATATTTGTCGATCGGCGGAACAAGCTTCAACCACCAGGGTACTACAATATAAGACCCATCAACTGCTCGGACTCTTTTGTGCTTCTCCTTCTCTCTTGGCATCGCCTGCTTCGTTTTTACGATTTCGTATACCACCTCCATCAGGCCATGGTGTGAGGCAGCTACGAGCGTCGGCGCCGTGTGCAGCCCTCCTGAAAAAAGCCAGAGTTAGGAGAAAGGGTCTTTCATGTCTGACTATGCGGGCGAGCCTTTCTTAAACCGAGTTTTATACAGGGGTGGACGTCATGAATGGACGAAGCCTGGCAAACTATCGTGAAATTCAGACTTGGCAAAAATTTACAGCCAATAAAAGCACGGAAACACCGCCGTAAATAGCTTGTGCAAAACTGTCGTAGTATTATGTTTGAACTTAGAGAAGCTTTAGCCAGTCAGAATGTGCGTGGCAACCGCTGCATGAACCTGACACCTCAAGGGCAATGCATAGTCGGACCGCAACAAGGACTACTGCTAAACCAGAATGTTACCAATTGTAAGACACACCATGGGCTGTCTTCTAACAGAGCGAAGCTTCATCTCGCGATTACACATTTCATAGTCTTTCCCTCTTTTCTTAGTACTGCCATTGTATATTGAACGTCCTTCTCTTCTTCATATCAAAGTTCCTCCTTCATAGCCAAATGTACCTGTTGCCTTGCTACACATCTTATAATGAAAGTAGCTCAGGCTGCACCCTTTCTAATTCTGCTTGAAGTCTTTCGACCAAAAGCAGCTCTAGTCATCTTTTGCAGCGATCTATTGATTTCTCGCCAATGCTGCTCGCTAATCATGAACCGCTTCATAGCTGCTTCTGGTGCTCTCCTTTTGCGCTTTATAAGTTCGCGCGTATAGGTTCCCGGGTCAACAGTGTTGCTGATTATCAAATTTTTTGAGAACTTGGTTCGTTCATTTCGTCGTCTCAAGCCAGCAGACTCTTCATCACCAAGACTCTTCCAACTAGCCTGATCATTACCAATTGCAGATATTCCATCCCGCAGGGGCAGCGCTGGCGCATGTACTGGTGTAGCACTAGGCGAAACAGCGAACACAATGTCTGTTGTAAAACATGGTAAAGCTTGGGATACATCTGTTGATGTAGTAGCTGG
Organism: Akanthomyces dipterigenus; assembly: GCA_030783385.1. Taxonomy (NCBI): domain Eukaryota; kingdom Fungi; phylum Ascomycota; class Sordariomycetes; order Hypocreales; family Cordycipitaceae; genus Akanthomyces; species Akanthomyces dipterigenus. The sequence continues at coordinate 5,228 of JARJRE010000549.1, read as the reverse complement.
GTTAACACCTGGAAGGGCTTTTGGCGTTGCTTTGTGTGTTTCATGCTGCGCGTCGTCCCAGCTCACATCGGCAGCGGCAGCTTCGGGTAGATGTGCGTTTCCGTTTCCACTTTGTATGGACCTTCTGCTAGTGAAAGCATGGACAATTTTTTTCTGCTGGCTCGACTTTTGCTGTGACGTTTTTTTCGATTCGGGGTTTGAACTCGTGCGAAGGATAATCTTGACTCGCTTCTTCGGCGGAGGCTGTATTTCTGCTGGCCTCGGGTGCTTCGTTCCAGAGGTTTCTGCAGATAAACTGGCCATCGTGGCATCTTTTGCAGTGGTCAGTTTTGATTCAGCGGCAAAATAGCGGCGCGAGGGTTGTTGTGCAGGTTTTCTCAAGTCCTGTCCGATCATATCAACTTCTGAAGAGCCCAACGATGGAAGAAAAGTCGGATCAACAAGATACGTACAGAGAGTCTCGGAGCATCCGATATGGCGCAATATTCCTTTTCTCGTGTTTCCCGTGTACGCAAGCGTCTAGAGTGGTGCTGCACTGGTTGTGCCTCTGAGGGAGCAGCACGCGGCTCAGTCGGCATCGGATCTTCACACACATGCCTTGAAATTTTTGATCCAGATTGGTTTCTCTTTCCAGCTTCATTCTGGGAAGCCTCAGCGTCGTGATGAGCACCCTGGTTGTCGGAAAGTCTGTTGGCAATGATGGCTGAATCAGGCTGGCTTCCGTTCGGATGGTGGTCCTTCTCTGCGACAGATTTTTGAACAGAGTGTACTTTGGACGCACTCTTATTTCGCTCGTTGTCATGCTTTTTCTTGTTGAGTTGGAGAAACAAACGTTCCAATATTCGTGCGATGCTGCCGAAAATGGCTGTTAGCACGTCATTAACTTAGGGAGTCAGAAAGGCAGGAGGTGTTCCATACGGCCGCTTAGCTTCGCTGTACTTCAATCTGTTCGCGTTCTTATGGTCATCTCCGTCATGCCACAAGTAGCTGCCCTTATCATTCGTCTCTAAGAAGACTGCAGTCATTGCTTCAACACCTTCCATGTCGCGCTTCCAGTCTGGATTCCGAAACTCCGATCCTGAAATACCGTTTGCATCGACATAATCTCGAATGAACAAGCGACAATCCTGGTAGAAGAGTTTACACCGCTCTGATGTTTTGTCATCGTAGTCCAGGCGCGCACGCAAAGCCCAGACACTTGGGCCTCGCCTGGTAGGCATGTTGCTGTTTGATCGCGTCGCGGGCTAAACAATCAAATAAAGAACGCGAGCGTGGGGATACAGGAAGAGACAGCCGGCCTTCTTTTATAATTTTAACGTTTTCACCCATGAAGCGTTTTTAAGGAGCACGTGTGAGCAAGGCTCTCGACGGCCTCTCAGTGGGAGACTCGACCGCGGCCGTCGTCATCATCCTGGTAATAGATACCCTGCGACCAGTGGATGAGGCAGGATGACGCTATATGGATGCATAGACAAGGCAGCAAGGCAGATTAAATGCAACCGTCGCATGCAGCCTGGCATTAGGCCAAGCCGAGGATGTGAGCGACGGTGTGCAGTATGTCGAGATTCCTGATGTGGCGTAGCAGGTGGCATGGTACTGCGAGGCATATTAATCGCAACCGTCGCATTTGTCTGGCTTCTGTCTAGTACTTGGTCGAGCCGAGGATACAAGCGACGTTGCGCAGTATGCCGTGGTCCCTGATGTGACGTAGCAGGATGGCATGGTGCTGCAAGACAGCACGCCTGCTGCGTTGACCCAGTCACATACGTGTGACCAATCGATGATGATAGTTGAGATCTCATTGCATAGCATCGAGAACTCTTCTCTCACGTGTCCACCAGGTGTTCTGCCGCACAGGCCCGGGCCTTAGGAGTATAAAAGGGTGGCTTCCACCCTTCAGTGCAGTATCCCATTTTACGCTCTCAAAAGTCTTTCGCGTTCAGAAGCCTTCTGACACCTCTTTACGATGGCACCAACCAAGCGTTCACACGGTTTCGTGCCAGCTCCGAGGCCCATCAGCGTCAAACGTACAAAGCTGACACCCCCTCGATCCGACGAACTCGGGCTCGGCATACTCAACACAGCTTCTGAAGATGGCCTGTTGCAAAGCGGATCAGCTAGAAAGGTCACCCTCGAGTCAGAAGAGTTGGCCGGCGGCGATCCGGAGACCGGGAGTGATTGTTCCAGTGACGGTAACGAAATTTGCCGAACCCGGTCGCAGGCTGTTACTACGCCAGTTGCCACAATGCGGAATCAGCACGAGAGGACTGCCTCACAGTGCCTCGACAGCGAGACGTCTAGAAGCACGCAAACAAGCAATACAGACGCACACATCGTCGAAGACGCTCACGCCACACCGATTGAACCGATGGAAACGTCTTCTGCAAGGGCAAAACCAAAGGTGCGCAACTCCCAAGCTGTCTACGTACATCATTTTCGGAAGCTGACACTGGCAAAAGTCAGCGCTGCTGGACCTCCCGCTCGAGATATTTTTCTCTGTGGCAGACTTCCTGCCAGTTACAGACCTCGGAAATCTGCTGAAAACCTGCAGAAGAATCAAAAGAGACGTTGAACAGCGCCTCTACAAAAGCGACCGTTTTCTTGCACTACGGTGGGCATGCTCGAAGCGCACCGAAATGCATTTGAAAGACGCAAAGGCTGTGGTAGAGAAGTTCGTTAAATACACAGCAACTATGGATTCTTTAGAGAACGGTCTGACACCGCTTATGATTGTTGCGCGTTGCGGTCATCCTGTTTTCGAAACTCTACTCGACGTTGCTCGGAACGCTGATGTGAACAAAAAAACCGAACGGATCATCTGTGAGGAAAGGAAAGTTCGCTCCGCTACAGCACGTGTCGAAGGTGAAAGTTGGACAACTCTTACGTTTGCTGCCAAAAATGGCCACCATGCGATTCTACGGTGCCTATTGAAGCGAGATGGCATTGATACAAGCGCCACCTCAACACTTTTCACGAAGCGGGGAAGCACTGCCGAGAAGCGGGGCTTTGCTTCCCAGGTGCGGGAAGACACTTGCGAGATACGAGGCAACGCTCTGTTCTGGGCCACAATACGACATCACGAAGGCTGTGTCCTTGCATTGCTACAGTCAAGTCGGGTGCTAATAACAGCCTCAGAAATAAGCAAATTAAGGGACATGATAGAGCGGGCGCAGAAGCCCGACCTCTACGAGTGTGTGGATTGGATGTTCGAAGAATATCAGAAAACGAGTGTACAGTCGCGCTTGGATAGGTTTCAACGGTTGACATTGCGCGATATCGAGGACTTCGTGAGAGAACGTAACGTCGATCGTGGCTGGGAGCGGATTGTGTCCATGGGAAGAGCGCGCGGGTTTCATATAACACGTCCGGGGGGCCGTCAGGTGGCGTGATTGGTCCCCTTCCGCAGTCTGCGTGAAATCGTTTCACCGTCTCTGGTTAACTCTGAACCAGGGCTTCTTTTTTTTTCATGTACAGTTCAATAGATATGTCGGTGGATGCTGTGGGCTCTACAACCACAAATTGCAGATTGCTTTGACTTCATAGTTTGGATCGAGCCAGTTGGAAGTGGCTCTTACTATTGGTGGCTAATGTGGTTGATGCGTTTGTTGCTGTGCCAGCATGTACGTTCAGCGTGTGTAGCAGTCGTTTGTCGCCGAATTGGACTTCGACTCACAGTGCGACGACTCATCCTGAAAGCTACCTTCTGCGACGGCTTCGCTACTATGTCTTGCCATGGGCCATGCAACAAATCAAGCATGATTTTTTTGCAATTTCTTTTTTCGAAAATTTAGGGTTCATTGGCTGACGGCTTCTTTATCCCCCGCGAGACCTTGACGAAATCCCTATCATAGAGAGTTATCGGGCACTACATCTATGTACTGAACCGTCGATACTATAGTTCCATGTCGCTGCGAGAGTTCGTGCAATTCAACAAATCAAACACAAAAATGATGTCAGCTCTTCTCAACAAGTTGCGAGGAAAGCGCACTGAAAAACTGACCGAAACTCCACCTGGTCACACCCGCGTTCATTTTACAGACGTGAGCACTACGAAGGAGTTTTGTCCGTGCTCGAAGTGACCGTGCTGACATCGATAGACACATGGACACTTGCGATATGATGATTACGTGGAACATGTACCTGGGAGTTTAGAGAAGTTTATGATAGAAATACAGCATGGTCGGCCTTTTAGCATGGAAACAGCTACGGGGAAAAGGTCCAAGCGGGAACAGAACAGAGATGACGGCAGTGCTCGTTGCCGAGGCGATTAGAAGGCTTTTTCAGTTGTGCAACTCGCGATGTATCCGTATCTTACCTTGTCTCGAAAAGAAAAATTTACTCAGCATCTGCCTTTAGCCTGTGCTGTTCCTCGAAAGCGACGAAGGCCATGGACAGGGAGGAGTTACATGACACTTCGTGTAACACACATACTCGTAAGGACAGCCAATTAAACACACTGGCAGTGTTGCGAACTCCGCGATGGAGTAGTCAGTTGTCCTGATCACAGGCGAAGCTTCGCACAACGTAAGGATATCTGAGACTATGGTCTAGCGTCAGCTATGCTGAATGGGCGACGAAATCGTTAGATAGCTCCTAAAGTCAACCAAATTTATGAGCTCTTCGTCAGCAAACTCGCGTCCAATGCCCATCTCGTGGACAGCGTGATGGAGCGTGTAGTAGACTCTATCACAATCAAAACAGGCTACAACGATCAATTTTTCTATCGTGAATGCCCCTGTTGTTCGCGAGACCCCGCCTTGCTGTGCGATATGAAGCTCAATGTATTTTCCCGTCTCTAAATACACGAGCTCTCTAGGACCTCGGCTACTCTGATTTTTTGGTCAACCGCGCAATTTATAGCACGCATCTTTTCACTGTGCGTTCGGTACGCTACTGGACCCGCCGACTTGTCTGAATGTATGACAACACCGCCTACAGTAGTCGAACTATATTAATATAGTACAGGACACTTGATCCGCCTTTTAGTGTAGCACCAGTACGTCAGATCTTACTCAACTGCGCCGAGTATATACGCACTGGCGCAACAAAGCGAGATCAGTAAGGCGAGCAGGGTGCAATGGGGAAGAACTCGAAAGAACGGCCAAAGCAGCGGCGAAACAGTATCACGATGCCATCAGACAGCAGAAGAAGGCTCACTGGGATGAATTTCTGGCGGATAATGACAATATATGGAAGGCAGCCAACTACCTGAAGTCAGGCGATGGGTC
>JARJRE010000546.1:0-10741 GCA_030783385.1 Akanthomyces dipterigenus | reverse complement strand
AAAGAGAAGTACTATATATCTACTATATATCTACTATCGTGCTTCTTTTTTCTACCACATTATGCCACACTTATGCCCCACTTGCGCGCGCGCGAACCTCCAGTTGATGTAGGAAATACTGGCTCCCCGGTTGAGAGCCCACAGCGATTAGTATCCAGCGCAACTAGATTGGGAACGCGAGCGAGCACAAGCATTAAAGTAGGTTCGTGTCGCAGGAAGGGCAGAAATGGATAGATTGGCCAAGACCACGAGGTCTGTGGATGTCTAGGCCTGACTACAAGTCGCCAAGAGTGATGTCCTTTTCCGACAAGCTACTCGTATACTTGAAGGCTGACATTGGGCTACAAAGGTGCAGCGTGGCGGCCTCGGCGCGACATTGGCACTGCAGGGTGCGGGCAGCGGCCGCCGGGGTCCGGCTTACAGCGGCTCGACACGACGTGCAGCGGCACAGCTCACGGCCAACGGAGGTTCCTGCACGTACTATTCCGCAAGCGAAATTAATTCGAGGACCTCTTTAACCCTGAAACATCGTACTGAGAGAATGTGACTTCTTTTTTTTTTTTCAAATTAATCGAGAACGGTATGCTCTTGTACAACTTGCGACCGAAGACGAATACTCCGTTGGCGTGGCGTGGAGACTGAGAAAACTCTCCTTAAAAACTTGTGAGAAGACGACATTTTGCTTATATGCTTGTTCTCGTTGGGATGACTTCGACCTTATGAAAAGACCGTGTCTGTTCTCGGTTCAACTGCAATCGGCCAATACAAAGGACAGCGGCAGTTCAGCGACACTGGTAGCGCGCCGATGACAAGCCACTGCCAGAGCCTTGAGCGCCAATGGAGTGATCAAAGTTTACAAAAGTTGAGCAAAAGGCTACTGAATTGAGAAGAGTTGAATAAATTCTTACATGGCGCCGAATCGCGTGGCTTTGGTCTCTCGTACAGAAGATGCCCTAGGCGAGCGTCCTTGTTCGCTTCAACAGGCTGGGCAGATCAGAAAGGCGCTTCAACACCTTTAACCGCTGATTCGACCACAGCGCAAACCCAGCCTGCCGCAGCAACGCAATGTCGAGACCCTGCGCGCCGCACCCGAGCTCTGCACACGCAACACCGCCGCCAGGCCTCACGCTCTCGTAGTACTGCACGACGGCCGATGCAAAGATGAGCTTCCTGCGATCGCCCAGCGCCGGCACCGGCGCCTCGCTCCTCCGGCACACCACCTCCCCCCCGCCAGCGGCCACGGCCGTCGGGCTCGAGATGCCCTGATTCACGCGCGTGGCGAGCTCGTGCCCGTGGCGCTGCCGGAGATAGTCCACGACGGTCGCGTGCTCGTGCCTCTCGGGGTGCGCCACGTCTGGGTAGTCGCAGTCGTGGTGCGCGGCCGCGTGGTAGAAGAAGCGCTCGCCGCAATCGTCGTCTACGCCGCCGCCGCCGCCGCCCGGCCAGTGCTGGCTGAAGCGGCTGACCTGCAGGCCGAGCCACCAGTCGTCCTCGGTCGCGCTCATGGCCGCGACGCCCTCGAGGCTCTCGAGGTCCCTCCCCGACCAGCCCAGCGTGCCGCGCCGCGCCGCGCACTTCAGGTCAAAGATGAGCTGCAGGCGCCACAGCGTGCGCAGGCACCGCTGCTCCTCGCTCCATGCCGGCGGCAGGGTCGCCGCGGCGTGACGGTGGTGGTGGTGGTGGTCGTCGTCGTCATCTGCGGTGACATGCGCTAGCTTGTCAAGATAAAAGTCGATGCAGTCCAGCGCCGTCACTGTGAGGCGTCGCGCCGACACCAGCAGGCTCCGCACGATGCGCGGCTCCGTGTCGCAGTCCAGCCGCCTCGGCGCAAACCCGGCCGGCGACGGCGCCTGTCGCGAGCTGTGCCGCAGCGACTCCTCAATGACTTGCCGCCGAAACGACGCGAGCCCCGGCGCGACCGGCCACGGCGTGTGCTCGGTGTAGCCCGGCGGGAACGGGCGTGCGCCGGATCGGAGCAGCGCAGTCTGGCGCATCAGCACTTGCACGTGGTCGCACACGCACCCGTCGGAGAGAATGCACTCGAAGATCTGGACGGCGCATGGTCCGCTGTCAAAGAGCCGGTACGCGGCGGGTGAGGCGCGGAGCAGGCTGTCGAGGGTGGTGAGATTGGGGATGTTGGAGAGGACGTGCAGCAGAAGCTCATAGGGCAGGTGTTCGAGGGACATGGTGAGATACGAAATTGAATTGGAGCGACTACCGGTGTTTCAGAAAAGGGGCGAGGTATAACGTGCAGCGTGGCTGTCAACGTGACAGTGTACATGGGTGGCTTGTCTTATCAGATCAAACCCCCGGATCTTCGGCCGACCGATAGCGCCGACGCCGGCCCAGGATCCGTGTCCAGTCAAGTACCCGTGCATGCGCTTTACGCGGTTGAGCAAGCCCAAGGTGATAAGATAGGATGAGGACCTGTCGAGAATTTTCTCCTTCTTTTTCTTCCCCGCCTACCCGTCTCAGCACGGCTGGTGTTAGGGTGTTAGTAAGCTGCAAATGCACCATGGTAAGGACCTGTCGAGAATTTTCTCCTTTTTTTTCTTCCCACCTCCCCGTCTCAGTACGGGTGGTGTTGAGGGTGTTAACCCGCTGCAAATGCACAATGGTACGGAGCTCCAGGAGATGCGCTGCGTCTCGCTTGGGAACTCTGTCAACTCCGGCGCAGATAACTGGCGGCCATGAGCCAGAACAGTATATACATGGTAATGATGGACTCTACGGCATTCGAAGACATCTGCATTGCATCTTGTTTACATATTCACAAAGCTAAAACTTGCTCCTGTTTTACCACTAAAAACACTCGGCAACCTCTCTCACATCACCAGGACCATGGCAACCAGAGCTGACAAGTCAAATTTTTAGCGACCGTTCATCCCATTCAATGCTGTGCAGCATTTCAAACCCAGATCTCTTACTGACTTTGCGGCTGTAAAGAGTGCCGCCCACGCAACAGCTTTGAAAGCCATGGATCACGAGGTGCTCTCCAAGACCACAGTCCTGGACGGTTTTCATGAAGCCTTGCAGTGGCAATGGAACGCGGCACTGTCGCTCGTCGGCTTCGTTTTGGCTTATGGAGCGTCTCCTTCAATGCCCGCAGTATCTACATTTTGGGCCATGAAGAATTCTTCTGCTTGGGCAGCTAAACCAAGATATTGACCGACTCGGGCCGCCACAGTCGCTCGGCAAATTCACCATCTTTGCTTTTTGCTCTCTCCCCTTTTGCCGAGACGAGGTACGCAATTCCGCGCTTTCTGCTACTATACTCATTAGGCTCATCTAACTCTACCTCGGTTGTCTTTCCAACTCTGACTTGTGTCCTAGTACACGTCGCAATCTCCATACACGGCCAGCAGTTGCTCCCACGACACGGCGTTTCTGTATATGAGCTCAGCTACCAGCCTACCGTCCCACAACGCACGATGCGGAAGGCTATATGTACAGCGATGAATAATATCCGCTCGTCTGGTCCCGAGCATCGCAGACAGGGTTGTCCTGGTAGTGCACTCTGGGGCTGCTTGTCGCGCGTGCGCTTCCAAGTCTGCAAGATATTCGCGGGCGGCGTTGCGAAAGTCAAGAATGACCTGGTTCTGCGCATCCGTCATTCCGGGAAACGTGATGAACTCGGGCGAGACAGCCAAGCGCTCTACCGGGGCGGTGCCGGTGCAAGTAATGCCTGTACTAGCGCCTGTGTCTTTGGCCTTTCGCGCTGCAAGAGCAGCGTTTTCAAGGTATCCAAAGTCTGCGGAAGCGAGAATTCGAGAAACATCCTGGTGTAGCTTGTTTGTGGCTGGCTCCAAGTCGTCGAGAGTAGCCCAGTCGGCGCCGGGGAGTAAGCCAGGCATCGTGGCCACGAAGCGGCGATTGAAGCAGCAAGTGGCAAGGCAGCAGGAACCGAAATCTTGTTACTCACGGCTGTGTTGAGAAAGAAACATTGCGTTTCGCAACCCAAGCTTGATAAAAGCCGCACACGGGCATTGTGGAGTAAAGAGAAGGCGAAATGCATCAAATAGCCGGCAGCAACTCGTCTGGCTGGGCATTTCGCGACCTGGTAGGCCGACTCGGCGCGCGCCTTGTTTTCTTGGCGATCAACACCACTAGCCTGCGCATCCAACTATTGAGAAAACGCAATCATGCCTACATATCTAGCTAATGGCGCCTTCAAACACGAAAACGTTCGTGTCAAGTCGAATGAGAGTATGGCAAAGCTGCCTGACTAACGCTCCACCCGACCACGATGCGCTCGACTCGTTGGAAACGCCCTCCATAGGGAATAAATCTACTTGGCATTTCGAAACTGGTCGATGTGCATGGTTGGAAGGAATATCAGTAACAAATCACGGCAAACTGTGTTATCAATCTTGACACAGATTCTGAGAGCAGCCATTTCACTGTACACTATCCTGACGCCACTAATGTCGGTCATATGGCCTTGGACATTATCAGCGGCAACCTTGTGGCTGCAAGCGTGGCCGCATCGGCGACAAAGACTAGTTTCTTTCGCATGATTTTTTTTTTCAAAAAAAAAAATGGCCACTCATGCTGGCCAGGGATCTTCGCTATGGTGAAGCTGCGTGCGTTGCGTCGATTCAGGCAAGAGTGTGTAGGACTCATTCGACGAGCTAAAATCTACGCCAATTTCGACAACATTGCTGTGCTGGCAAGCCTAGCTTAATGCCAGAGAAAAGTTGGGACATTGGCAGGCGTAGCGGTGTGAGAACAATAGTGCACTATTAGATAGCAAGTATATACAGCATAGCAAGAACATATGTGAATAGTATACTAAAGTATGCTAGGAAATAGAAATTGGACGATCCTCCACGCAAGACTTGGGGAAAAAGGGCAGAAAAAAACTCAAGGAGCGTGATAAAAATCGGAAGTGCAGAAAGTGATAGACGGTAAAAGAGAGCGAGAAAAACAGATGCAAAAGAAAAGCAGCTGGTGACTACTGATGGCGGAATCCGAACAATCTGGGAGCAGTCTGAGGTGTCAGCAAGTTCTCCATCCTTCCTTCGTCCATCACTATCATAAAATCAACCCCTTCGATAGTCTCCTGACGATGCGCTACTGTTATGACTGTGCAATCTCGGAACTCTGTGTTCAGAGCTTGCTGCGCATCCGATTCTCGTAGAGCGTCAAGATTACTCGTTGCTTCATCAATCAGGACCAGGTTGCTACCGGTCTCCTGACGACGGATGACGGCCCGAGCAATAGCAAATAGCTGCATCTCGCCTTTGGAATAGCCAACATCCGGGAGCATCGCGTCAAGTCCGCCTTTCTGTAGTAACTGGTCCCACAAGCCGAGCGTAGTCAGGATGTCTGTGAGTTGATAGTCTTTCTCCGCTCTCTTTTCGGCATCACCCAGCTCTCCATCATTGATAGTGAAGGGCAAGAGATTCTTTCTCACAGTATCAGTGAACTGCACCGGGTCCTGGGTGATGGTGATGATGTGCGACCGAAGAACATCAGGGTCAATTTTCGCAATATCGACGTCGTCGATTTCCACGGTACCGCTGTAGTCCATGAAGCCAAGGAGCGTCAGCAAAACAGAACTCTTGCCGCTGCCTGTGCGCCCAATGATGCCAACCTTGTCTTGGGCGTCGATGGCAACAGTAAAATCTCGAACGATCGGCGGGACATCATCTGCAGGTCGATAACGAGCTGAAACCCCTGTAAAATCAACAGCACCAGAAAATGGCCAGTCCTGTGACAGTTCGACCGGCTCAGCAGGTCTTTTCTCTTGGGGTGTGTCTTTCTTAAACGACTCCAACCGTGCAAGGGCAGCAATTGATGTTTCAGATCCGATCCAAGCTTCGAGTAAGTAAGTTATCAGCCGCTGGAAGTTCATGATGCTTAGAAATGAAAGTCCCACGGCGGATCCTGAAGTACCATGTTTTGCCCATACAACAATAGACACCAAGATAAAGGCGACGCATGCGGAAATCAGACCTAGGACTAATCCCAGCCACTGTTGAATACAGAGCATAAGATAGTACGGCTGCTGCGAGTTGTCTAAAAGGCGGTATCCGCTTGCCAAGTTTTGCTCTCGCCAGCCATAGGCTTGAATATGAATGAGGCCATCTGCCGTTTCAGTAAAGAAGGTGTATAATGGCGCTTTTTCCTCGAGATCCAAGTGGCGGATCTGTCTCGAGGTTCTGAGGTAGAATCGTTGAGTCAGAACAACAGCAACCACAATGGCAGGAAGTGCTGCGGTCATGTATGTAGCGCTTGACAGAATAATACCAACGGTTATCAAACTGGCAAAAAACATGTAAAGTGTTCGGAAGAGGTAGTAAGGGAGAATCCGGGCAATGAGATTCGTATCCTGACTAAAGCGATTCAACAGGTTACCTGTCTTTGTGCTGGTGAGGTACCCCATAGTACATCGCATGGCAACGTCCAGAATCTGTTCATGCAGCGCCACAGCGGCCCGCACGGCGAGGAAAGCATAGAGTAACCAGTATGTCAGACCAACGAGTAAACAAGCGAGTGTGGCTGATAATGAGTATCCGATGAAGTAAAACCCTTCAGTTGGGCCGACGTCGGTCCAAATTCGTAAATATATTTCCGGAATGAGCTCGCTGAAAGCTAAGAGCAAGGCAAGGAGGCTCATTCCAAGACATTTCAGCCTTCCGATACTAGCAATGTAGACCAAATATAGTCCTAGATTGCCTTTCTTTTTCCGGGAATCATCCTCAGCCTTGTTTGAGTCGTTTGGGTCAGTAGGCCATGACCTGCTGATGACGGCCTTTTCTTTAGCCTCGGTCTCCTCAGAAACGCATGGTGTGGCCGAACTGAGGTATCCCTGAATCTTCCGGAGGCGGGCAGGGCTGTAGTGGCCAGCCTGATCCAGAGTAACCAATCCTTCTTCGTCAATAGTAATCATGGCATCAACAATGTCCAGAACTTCCGGGAGGTAGGTCGACAGGAGGACGGTAGAGCCCGCCCTTCGCAAGGCACCTTCCGGGCCGCACAGCTCAAATAATACGTTTGTCGCAGTTGTTCGGTCCAGAGAGCTGAAGCTGTCATCGATGATAGTGATGTCGCAGCACGCGAAAACAGCTCTGGCCAGGGAAACACGCTGGCGTTGCCCACCGCTCAGCATAAGGCCATTCGGCCCAACCACATAAGCGTCTCCACCAGGCAGCCGTGCCAAATCATCTCCAAGCTGGCAGGTTTCTATTGCGTCTGCATATCGCTCGGCATGGAACTCTAAGCAGCCAATGATGTTGTCACGGATAGACACATCCTTGAGCCAAACATCAGGGCCGCAGTATGCAATGTTGACCTTGTCAGTATAGACGTAACCGTTGTCGTTTTTGGTCTCGCCCAAGATGCTCTGGAAGAAAGTCGACTTGCCGCAGCCAGTTGGTCCAACCACACCGGATACCGAGCCGCGGCCAAACGCAACGGTGATTTCTGATAGCAGACGCTCCTCCATCTCAACTGGCCTAATACTGGCGTTGGCGAATTGAATGATGCCTCCGGGGCTATGAGTCGGCTGGCGCGGTCTCATCACCTCCGAACCATAGTGCGTCGGCAGAAGCTCGTACTCCTGCAGGCTGGCAGAAGGATCCCATTTAACGCGTGAATCTTTACGCTCTTCTAAAAGAAGATATTTCTGGATCCGGCCAAAGCATGCAGTCATACTTGCAACATCTGTGTATGCACTTAGGGCCCTGGCTGTGGGGGCCTGAATAAGGCTTACGACAGCAAGCGTCGGAAACACCTGTGATGCAGACATTTTCCCCCCGAAACCTCGCCAGAAAAAGGCAGCGGCAATAACGACGACGGGTGTGCCAACGTCAGCAAACTGCTGCAGCATATTCACAAGCGCCATAAAGAAACGGAAGGGTCTTGACGTCTCCATTTCTTCAATACGAAGCTTGTGGATTTGATCGCGCATGGTGGGACCAAGTCCAAGCATCTTGATTGCTGGGAGTTGTTTAACGACCTCTGTAGTCCTTGTAACTCTGGTCTCGATGCTCTTATTCCATCTGGCCGCTGCAGGGCCAGTGATACGGCTCAGTAGGTAAGAGCAGATATTAGTGCCCAAAACGGGCAACAAGACAAAGAAGCAAGAAGAGCCGACAAATCGTGAAAGAAGGAAGACGCCAAATGCAACTTCAAAAACGGTAAGAGGTATGTCGATGAAGGTCGTCAGGCCTTTGACAAGCTCTTCTATGTCGGTGCTCATGTGTGTTAGCACTGCGGCCTTTTTGACGTCGCGCTCACTCAGGTGATGCGTTTTTTCCATAAGCTGCGCAACAATGCCACCGCGAATCTTGGTAACGAATCGATTTGTTCGATGCGCTGTTGACGTTCTCGACAGAGTGAGGATGATATAGAGAAGAAGTGCGCCAGCTTGTGAGCCACCCCTCTCTCCGGGAGAGACCAAATATCCCTCGCCGCGCTCATCGAGCTCTGCGATCCGAGTCACTTGCTGGATGAGAAAGGGCTGAACAAAGCTGAGCACAATATTGAGTAATCGAGGCCATAGGAGTAGGAGAATGTCCCATTTCCATGCCCAGAAGCACGCACGCAGCAGTCGAAATCGTGATCTGGTAAGACTTTCGCGATTCCATTGCTCGTTTAACTGGCTATGCAAGTTTTTGGAAGAGAGTTCCTGGCCAAGCTTGTCCATGTCTTCACGTCGTACCGTCTCATAGAAGCCGGTCATGAAGATTGGGTTCAGGAACAACAAGAAGGTTCTGCAAAAAAAGCCACTGGCGGCTTCTTGTCCAGTCATTTCTCGAAGCTCATCATCGATGATGAGAGACCTTTTCGATTTCTCTTCGAGGATAAGGAGACAGAGGCGCAAACAGGCAGTAGCGACGGCAATGCCTCCGAGGGTGTCCAGTCCAGGCCGCAGGAAAAAGGACCGACCTTTTGCAATGTCCACAGCAAAGGTAGATATGAGGAACAGGGCAAGGGCGGAGGACGAACGAACAGAGTGCTTGTGGCTTACATAGACCATGACTGCGACATTGATAGTGGCGGCTAGTTCAAGGGAGGTTGCCGGCATGGCAGTGTCGGTCTGATCGCTGAAGGCATGTTTATGGAAGCCTACAGCAGCGGCCTGCAGAGCTACAAGGCCAGCAGACAGAGTCTGATCCGGAGGGAATGGGCCGTCAGATGCTTTTCAGGAGAGATGATTGGCTGCGGGTGGCTTACCAGCTTGATCCAGAGCAAGGGGCTTGTCCGAATGTAGACGGGCTCCAGTCGGTAACGGTTGGCGAAGACGATAAACAGAGTGAGACCAATAATAGACGGGACGATTTCCAGGATGACCTCTTCGAACTTCAGAGAGAAGTCGAAAACATCAAGGAGAGGGTCCCAGAAGTTGCGGTCGGCGGCGAGGGTAAACATGCTAATTGTGCCACGGCCCAGTCAGTGAGTGCCCTGCTTCTCCAGCACAGAGGGTCACGTCCTAGCTAGCAACAGAAGCGCAGCAAGAAGCAAGTAGAGGATAGAGATCAGACAGTGCAAAGAAGGATATTTCTTCCGTGAGGGTTTGGAAGAGTGCAGGATCCGGTCGGAAGACATTAAATGAGCAGAGCAGTGTGCAGACATGGTCACCGGCCAACCAACCCAGCAGCAGCACCTCGCCAGAAGAGAGCGCGCCGGCCGCCCACACACCAAGTAGGTTGCATTGGCACGGAGGGAGGGGGTATTGCATTTACAGGAGAACTAACTGTTCATGGCTAGCGCACGCTGCACACCCCTCTCCGAGGCGCAAGGCTCTGGGTGACTTGCTATGCGACATATTCGGGAAACAGGACCTTTCACCCCAGTGCTCACTGAATTACCATCTGCTGCACGATCGGCGGCAGTGCTCCCTACGAGAGATGCGGGTCGAGGGAATGGATTTCACACACAAAACACGTTGGACAATCCGGCTGTTGCGTAGCGTAGGCTGCGATGCTCAGCAGTGGAGGGAGGCTACCAGTATTACCAACTTGTGGGCGTTGCATCGAGACTGGGGCCGATGCGCGAGATCCTTTCCGCTCCAGTCTAGGCAAAATTTACTGCACCAGGCTGAACAAAAGTTCCTTGGGCTGGGCAGCCACATGCTAGTTAGTTAGCCTGCCCCGGTGGTGATGAGATCGAGCGCTTGGTAGTGGCCCGCCACCAAGCCCTTACCACCGAATCACATTGAATAAATCTGCGTAATTCATAGACCGCGGTGGCAAAAACTGCTCGCAAGCACAGCGAACAATGAACCTGTTGGTCAAAGTTGGGTGAAAGTGTCGCGATAGACGGAAAAACAGATATCCGTTCTTATTCGTGTGGTGGAAAGCCTCTGATTCTGTATTCGTTTCTGGCCTCCAGAGCTCTGTGGAGGCCATCTCTAGAGATGGGTCTAATCTACATTTGGGCCAATGGGAGGTCTCCATTCTGACCCTCTACCAGTCACTGCCACGAGACGGGGCAGATGACAACAGAACCATTTGGCCAAGTCGATGCAAGCGACCAGCACTCTTGACTCGCCTAGCAGCAACCAATCATGATTTGACAGTACTTGTTTGAGGCATGAGCAGGAAGCGGAAAGCACCCTAGGAAGCCATGCCAGCAATAGAACTACACTATACCCCCTATTTTTTTATCACCTATCCATATATAACCTATATAGCGCTAATAAAGTCACTTTCTATTTACTTTATACCTTTTTAGCTAGAAGATTATTATTCTAGTACTAGTAGTTAGTTCCTCTATCTTTTTAATCCTAGTT
>JARJRE010000545.1:0-61134 GCA_030783385.1 Akanthomyces dipterigenus | reverse complement strand
TTTCTGAGCCATGATATCAATATGCCCACGCCATTTTGAAGTCTTGTTATCCGAAACTGTTACGACCAACTCTAAACTTCTTGACAAGAGTACCTAGCCCCGCGAAAAAAAAATCTACATGCACTTAAGAGTTGCGCCCGGCGCTGCATGGACACATGGCATAACTGGTTACGAGCGAGTATCGTATTACAAGCCTGCTATCAGTGGTAGGATTGAATGTGGTTCGTTTCCAACATGAGACTGGTGGGAAGTTGAGTCCTACCGAGGTGACCGCGCCAGGGTCAGTGAACGATTCTGGCCAAAAGCCTTAATCGCGAAAACTCGCGCATGTGCAAAGGGGGCTTAAAAAGTCAAGGAACATGAAATTGAACTATTTGAATCTGATTTCTGCTCTAATCGCCTGCGACGAGCCAGTCAGTTATACCTTTCAATACATTTCGCATTTTGTAAAAAGAAACCCGCACAAAAACACGCCAGGTCGACTGGGGCGCCAGTGGGCGGTGAAAATCATTAACGTGGGGTCCTGGATCCTCGCTTTCTGCCCAAAACACCACCACTATCCAAGCTATTGCCGCAGGAGCAAATCGACTGTACGACGTGCTAACTTGAGTTTTGGCTCTGCGGGTAGTTTTAATTGCCCCAGATGGTCCTTTGACACCGTCAAACACACAATTGCGACGACATGTCCGAACCACTTTCCCACGACGGAGGCGCTCCATCTGGGTTCGACCTTGCCGGGACGGTTAGAATTCTGGCCTCGTCTTCGACTGCGGCCCGTATTGCGCAGCTTCAGTCTCTCGAGGAGACGATTGCCCACAACAGTATGCCGAAACAGCATCTAGAGTGCTCAATGATACTAATCAATTTCCAGAGCTCGATCAGGACGACACACAGGCTGTCCTCCAGTCCCTCCTCGCTACTGTTCCGTTTTATCAAGACCGCGAATCGAGACTAGTCGCTCAGCGGTGCCTGATATCCCTTGTCAATTTGAAGGCAGAAGCCAATATTCTTCCGTCCATTGTCCATGCTATCCACAAGGAGAGCCAGAAACAAGCAATTGCTACGTCAACTGCATTCGTCTGGGTTGAATGGTGCAGTGTCCTCATGCAACATCTCGCCGGAACTCACCAATGGGAAACTTTTGGAAGAGAGATCCTCGTTGCGGACGCTGAGGTTTTGGAGAAATGCCTTCAACACCCACTAAAGCATGGTATTGCTCGATCGGCGCTGGTCGTAACCCGACGTGCATTTCGAAAGCTCTTTGGCATGACTGAGACTGGCAAGAAAGCTCTAGGAGATGCCGTCAGTATTTTGACTTCAAAGCAAATCCGGCCTACGGCCAAGTATTCTCCAATACTAGGGGTCATCGCTGGTGTATGCGCTCGCTCCAATCTGTTGAAAACATCATTTACTCTCTTAAAACCGAATTACTACGAGTTCTATAACAGAGAGGTAGTTGGTTCGCGCGTAACCATACCAATCCACATTGCTGCTGGGCTGGGCGACTTCTTCGCTGCATTTTCGACTCGGGAAGAGCTCAGGGCAGAAATTATGCCCAATATTGAGAAGGGACTGCTGCGGTCTCCAGAAATCATCCTGACAAGTGTTTTGATACCACTGATTAGCTCACTTCCGAAAGAGCTCGATATGACGGAGATTCTAGAAAAGAGCCTTCTTAAGCCAATAATCTCAAACCTCAAATCGACAAATGCATCAGTTCGAGATGCTTCCGTCAGCGTCTTTTGCGTTGCGATTGCGCATTGCCAAGACCAGGAAGGTATCAACCGCATAATCCAAGAAATCTCCAGCCCTTTGAAGGCGGGCAAGGTTGCTTCTGCCGACCACCGCATTCTCTACGCCTCTATGCTGGAGAGCATTCCTCTGTCCGCCACTGCCTCGGAAGCTGTTTCCATAGCCCTTGCAGCTGTCGCGTCGAGGGAGGGAAACGAGGTAGCGCTCTCTTACGAGCTCCGTGCCCTGGGCAGAGCAACCGCTTCCATGTTCAGAAGTGATAGTGCTGTTCCTAGAGCTATTCAAGAGGCATTGGCGAAAGGACTTGCAGACAAAAAGGCGCCTGTCAGAAAGTTGTGGATCTTGACTGCAGGACAAATCTTATGGAACAATATTGATGCTCCATCAGTAATCAACTCCGTTTCATGCGTTGAAGCCATTATACCGAAGCTAGTAACTACTCTCGAAGAGGTTGCATTGAATCCTGCAACGGCTGCGCAAAGCGGTTTGATAGTCGGTGCCTACATTCTCATGGCTCTGCACGACAGGCTCAAGCGTCAATATCAGAATTCCAATGTGGCACAGCTTTTGGCCAAAGCAGAGATAATCAACAGCGCTCTCAATGTTACAGACAAGCAGCCGATCTTGTTGAGCGCGAGAGTTTATAACAAGGCCACTACTGAGGAAGACCTAACGTGGCTTCTGCGGGCGCTCTCTGCATTATCAGAACATCTCACGACCGAAACGGCTGAAGCTATCTCACTTGCATGGGCCGAAGCCATTGCATATCTCATTTCTGGCCCTTCTGTTTCACCCGTTGTGCAAAGAAGCGCAACGCGAGCTCTGTCAGAATTGTATGCGGAACGACCTGGCGTTATCTCTGCCTTCATTATTAATGGGTTGTGGAATGTACTAAGCCAGCTACATCATTGTGAGAAAGACGTGAAGCAGGAGAGCGCAAACTTTGGCAAAGTGCTTCGATCGATATCTTTGGGTCCTATGGAGATGCCAAAGAAAGATGACCCGGAAATCAAATGCCAACTAGAAGCGCAAGCATGCTCAATGATTGTTTTAGCGCGACCAGAGCTTGTTCCAAACTCAAATTGGATCGATACTGTTATCCGAATGGGAGTTGATCCTGGCGAATTGGCGCGTAAACATCGTGATATCTTGATAGGAGAGATTGGAGCCAGGACTTTACCGGAGCAGGTAAGTGCTACTGATTTGACATTCTCAAGCAAGTTGAGCTAATAATTCGGCATTAGCCCACGACTGTTAAACAAGCAGCATACAGTGCCGCGGCTGAACTCGCCTTTGTCGCTCCGGATGTAGTTATTCCTCGACTACTGGAGCTGATTGGTCGGGACTTGGATCCTAATGGCCTCCGTTCCATTGGCCCGCTCGAGATAGCTATTTCACGAACATCCGAAGGGACATACTTTGTGGATGTCCTCGGGAAGAAGGCGAAGAGCGTTATACCAAGCAAGAAAAGCCCAGTGGGGGATATTGTAAACTGGGAAATAGACGCACGAAGACAAATTGAGCTAAGAAAGGCACAGAGCAAGAAACTCTCAGCAGAAGAGGTGTCGAAAGTCAATGCTCAGTTGAAGAAAGAAGAGGGGATTCGGGAGTCGGTGCGAGAGCTGCAAGCAAGGATCAACCGCGGTATTGGCATTATCGAAGCGCTGGCCACTGGCCCCCCAACAGATGCTACTTTGTGGCTTGGCCAGTCTGTCAACCTCTTGCTTAGTGCTATTGGGGAAGGCGCAGCTTTCATCGTTGGAGAGGTTGTCGCGATAGCTTTTTTGAAGTGTTCTGAGAAGATCTCAACAAGACTCGGGGCCATGCGACCTTTCATTGGTGCCGCTACGCTGCGACTCCACGAGGTGGCATTGCCAGAAAGCTATTGTGAAGAACTTCTTGAAGATCTCATAACAAGAACACTTTACAGACTCAGATTTGCCGGTGAGCAACGGCCCTTCGACGTTGCTACACTTACCTACGTATTACCTCTTCTGTTGAATATTCTACGCACTGGCGGCGTTGGCGCAACGGATGATGAACGCGATGCTCAAATTGTTCTGGCCGTGGAAGTCATTTCTTTCCACACCGACGTTTGCGAGGATGAGTCTCTGCCGCGGGTCAATGTTATTGCGACTCTGGTGGAGGCAATGCAACGGTACACTCAACACTACAAGATTATCAAAGACTGTTTCGCAGACATTTGCCGCTGCATTGCGCCCAATATCAGCCAGGATGAGATGCGTATGCTGGCCAAGGGATCGACTGTTTCCTCCGGTACAGTCCGCACAACTATTTTGCAGTCAATCAGTGCAGATGTTGATATGACTGAGTTGCAATACTCCACTGAGATATGGCTAGCCTGCCATGACGATCTGGAAGAAAACAGAGAGCTTGGCCGCGAGATTTGGGACGAAAGCTGTTTTTCAATCAAGGAGTCTGCCATTGCTACATTGGTGCCGTTCCTGGAGAGCAAAGATGCGCAGTTGCGCAGATCGGCCGCTAGATCACTTGCAGAAGCGGCATCCTTGCAAAAGAGCTCTGTTGAACCTCTGCTATCGCAGCTAAAAGCATCATATCTCAATTTCGCCAAACCAAGAGCGCAGAAGCTTGATGAGTATGGCATTCCCATCAAAATGGATCTGTCTGATCCTTGGGAAGCTAGACAGGGCGTTGCCACTGCATTCAAAGAACTCTCTTCCGTACTCAGCAGTACGCAGTTGGAAGCGCTCTTTGTGTATCTTATAGAGTCCGGTCCCTTTGCTGATGTCGATAGCAATGTACGCGGCGAAATGTTGGATGCTGCTCTCCGGGCTCTTGATACTCACGGCAAGGCCATGGTTGAGACTTTGATGAAGAGATTCGAAGCCACCCTCGAGAATGGTGACAAGAGCAATGACGCCGCGGATCGACTGAGCGAAGCCGTTATTATTTGCTATGGTGCTCTTGCCAGCCATCTTCGACCCGGAGATGCCAAAATCCCGATTGTCATTCAGCGCCTCTTGGCCACTCTTAGCACACCGTCTGAAACTGTGCAATTTGCAATCGCAGAATGTCTTCCCCCACTCATCAAAGCATGCCCTGAGAGGACACCCGTATATATCGAGCAGATCATGGATAAGCTTCTCAACTCAAAGAAGTACGCCGCACAGAGAGGAGCAGCTTATGGCCTGGCCGGTGCTGTTCAGGGCCGAGGAATCGGGTCGCTGCGCGAGTATCGCATCATATCCAACCTCAACGCAGCGATGGATAACAAAAAGGGTGCACAGCAAAGAGAAGCGTCGCTGATTGCGTTCGAGCTTCTTTCAACCATTCTTGGCAGATTATTCGAGCCATATGTTATACAGATTGTCCCTCAACTTCTTGGCGGATTTGGTGATAGCAATGGAGACGTTCGTGATGCCTGCTTGGCAGCTGCGAAAGCTTGCTTCGGCAAACTCAGCTCCTATGGCGTAAAGAAGATCATGCCAACCCTTCTTAACGGTCTTGACGACCAGCAATGGAGAAGTAAGCGCGGCGCTTGCGATTTGCTTGGCGCAATGGCCTATCTCGATCCAAACCAGCTTGCCACTAGTTTGCCAGACATCATCCCCCCTCTTACTGGTGTGCTGAACGATAGCCACAAGGAGGTACGGGCAGCGGCGAACCGGAGTTTGAAGCGATTTGGTGAGGTGATCAACAACCCGGAAATCAAGAGCCTGGTTGATATTCTGCTGAAAGCCTTGAGTGACCCTACCAAATACACCGACGAAGCTCTTGATTCCCTTATAAAGGTGCAATTTGTGCATTATCTTGATGCACCCTCTCTCGCTCTAGTAACAAGGATCCTACAGAGGGGCCTTGACGACCGCTCCAACACCAAACGCAAGGCTGCCCAGGTCATTGGCAGTCTGGCTCACTTGACCGAGAAGAAGGATATCATTGTTCACCTTCCAATTTTGGTCGCCGGCCTGAAAGTTGCCGCAGTTGACCCTGTCCCGACGACCAGAGCTACGGCCTCCAGAGCGCTGGGCTCACTCGTTGAAAAGCTCGGGGAAGATGCTCTCCCCGATCTTATTCCTGGCTTGATGCAGACGTTGAAGTCTGACACTGGTGCTGGCGATCGCCTCGGCTCTGCTCAAGCTCTTAGTGAAGTTCTCGCTGGACTTGGCACAACAAGACTGGAAGAGACACTGCCTACAATCTTGCAAAATGTCGACTCCTCCAAGGCGGCTGTCAGAGAAGGATTCATGTCACTTTTCATATTTCTTCCCGTGTGCTTTGGCAATAGCTTTGCCAACTATCTGGGCCGTATTGTTCCACCCATTCTTGCTGGTCTCGCTGATGACGTCGAGTCAATTCGGGATACCGCTCTGCGCGCTGGCCGCCTTTTGGTCAAAAACTTCGCAGTCCGCGCTGTTGATCTTCTGCTACCGGAGCTGGAGCGTGGCTTGGCGGATGACAGCTATCGAATTCGGCTGAGCTCGGTCGAGCTTGTTGGAGATCTGCTATTCAACCTGACTGGTATCAAGGCCAATGCTGAATTTGATGAGGTTGATGACGAAGCCATCAAGGAAGCAGGCGCATCGCTCAAGGAGGCTCTAGGGGAGGAAAAGCGCAATAAAATTCTATCCGCGCTTTACGTTTGCCGCTGCGATACTTCAGGTGCCGTGCGATCTGCTGCCATATCTGTCTGGAAGGCGTTGGTACACAGCCCGAGAACTTTGAAAGAACTGGTGCCAACTTTAATTCACCTTATTATCCGCCGTCTCGGTAGCTCCAACATGGAGCACAAAGTCATTGCCAGCAATGCTCTGGGCGAGTTGATTCGAAAGGCTGGAGATGGTGTCCTTGCAAGCCTGCTGCCTACGTTGGATGAAAGCCTGCAGACATCTACCGACTCGGATGCCAAGCAAGGAATTTGTCTAGCACTGCGGGAACTTATCTCCTCCGCTACATCTGAGGCACTCGAAGAGCATGACAAGACGCTTATTGCCGTTGTGCGAACCGCGCTCATTGATTCTGATGACGAAGTGAGAGAAGCCGCTGCTGAAGCCTTCGACTCTCTGCAGAACATCTTCGGCAAGCGTGCTGTTGACCAAGTTCTGCCGTACCTGCTCAACCTGCTTCGCTCAGAAAGCGAAGCAGACAATGCTCTCTCTGCGCTATTGACACTCTTGACGGACACGACCAGATCAAACATCATCCTGCCAAACCTCATCCCGACGCTGACAAGTCCACCAATTTCTGCATTCGACGCAAAAGCTCTCGCATCGCTCTCGCGTGTCGCTGGTGCATCGATGAACCGCAGACTGCCCAATGTCATAACGTCATTGCTTGAAAACGAGATCAACTGCAGAGACGACGATTTGCGCTGCGACTTGGAGAAGTCGTTCGATACCGTTGTGCAGTCTATTGACGAATACGACGGATTGAACACTGTCATGAACGTTCTCCTAGGTCTTCTCAAGCACGATGATCACCAGTGGCGTGCTGCGACAGCCCGACACATGACAAGCTTCTTTGCTGCATCTACGGTAGAGTATTCTAGATACAACCAAGACATCATTCGTTCGTTGCTCAACTCCTTCGACGATGGCGATACTGCAGTCGTAAAAGCCTCATGGGCCGCCCTGAGCGAATTTACCAAGAAGCTGAAGAAGGAAGAAATGGAGTCTCTTGTTGCCTCGACTCGGCAAACCTTACAGCGCGTCGGCGTTGCTGGCGCAAACCTTCGAGGATTTGAGCTGCCCAAGGGCATCAACGCTATCCTGCCAATTTTCTTGCAAGGGTTAATGAACGGTACCACGGATCAGCGAGTGCACGCTGCTCTGGGTATCTCGGATATTGTTGACCGTACAAGCGAAGCAAGCTTGAAGCCGTTTGTTACACAAATCACTGGTCCGCTTATTCGTGTTGTATCAGAACGATCAACTGACGTCAAATCTGCTATTTTGTTGACGCTCAACAATCTACTGGAGAAGATGCCCACCGCATTGAAACCTTTCCTACCTCAGCTGCAAAGGACATTTGCCAAGTCCTTAGCTGACGGCTCGAGCGAGGTCCTGCGCACAAGAGCCGCCAAGGCACTCGGAACTTTGATCAAATACACTCCGCGGATTGACCCTCTCATCGCGGAACTCGTGACTGGATCCAAGACTACGGATTCGGGCGTCAGGAAGGCCATGCTCAAAGCACTGTACGAGGTTGTCAGCAGAGCAGGCGCGAACATGGGTCAAGCTTCTCGCACCGCTATCCTGTCATTGATTGACGGCGACGTTGACGAAGCCGATGCTTCCATGACAATTACAAACGCACAGCTTCTTGGTGCTTTAATCAAGAATGTACCCGAGGATGCTGCAACAAGCTTGCTGCGCAACCGTGTGGTTACGTCAAACTTCAATTTATCTTCAGCGCTTGCCTTGAATTCCGTCTTGGTCGAATCTCCGGAAGTATTGGCTCAGAGTGCCATGGCAGAGGAAATCCCTGACCTTCTATGCAAAGCCATGGCTGCCAAACCAGTAAGTTCTGTCTTTCTACGTCATTATTATATTTCTAACAGTCATGACCAGATCTTTGTTGCGGACAATTATATTTTGGCGGCTGGTAAATTGCTTCTTTCATCACCTCCCAAGAACTTTGACGCTACGAAGAGTATCTTTGAGTCCCTTTCAAGCATTATCCAGCCGGGATCCCCTGCGGACTCTCGGAGACTGGCCTTGGTCATCGTACGCACGGTGAGCCGGACAAACATGGAACTCGTTCGCCCTCATGTGTCGCTGCTGGCTCCACCTATATTCTCCAGCGTACGGGACCTGGTAATCCCTGTCAAGCTGGCTGCTGAGGCGGCCTTCGTGGAGCTCTTCAGCGTTGTAGAGGAGGAGGGCAGGATTTTTGACAAGTACCTGGCTGGACCTGGAGCAGAGCTGCCAGTAAATACGAAGAGAAGCATGTCTGACTACTTCAAGCGAGTTGCAACGCGCTTGGGTAGTCAGGCTCGTGAAAGAAGAGAGGCTGAAGGTGGGCAAGGCGGCCTAGGCCTATCCAATGACGAGCAAGAAGACGAGCGCGAAATCTGGAGTGTTGGGCAAGTAGAAATCCAAGGCGAGAGTTTTACGTAGTAGCAGGTCATAAGCCTAGCAAGATTTAAATAAATTGATTTCGGATATAAATTTAGAGGGGAAACCAGAATGTATATATCACAGGAGCATGCGAAGCCTTGCGCAATTGCGCCATTACGGCGGCGTGAATGTCGAGTTAACAGCATCAGTTGTTGGCTGAAAGGCTTTGGTAACATGGAAGCACCAGCTCGCTACAAAGCCACCGGTGGCGCATGGCAAGTAAAAGGAGCCGCTAGAATAAAATGAGTGATGTGCTGAGTATAAGATCTCGCTCAGTTCTGACTCTCCATTATTTTTATCCTCTGGCTGCTTTCCAATCTTCGCTGAGCGTCTTGTTTCTCTAGACAGGTAGTGACTGGGTACCTATCAATGTTTGGTTTTGTTAACCTAGTGACGAGAGCGTAGAGCAATCACGTGATACCTGCCGTCGACTTACCATCATACCTCATCACAGCCCTCGCTTAGTGTGGAATTTTGGGCTTAGTGCACGTGAACCCACAAACTCTGCGGTGAATGTGCGTGCCCCAAGAATTTTTGGCTTCCCGAAACCCCTCCCAAATCCTTAACCTCCCTCACAAATATCGAGGACCGACCATCGCCGCCCACCGATATTCAAGATGTAAGTAGATCATCAATGGAAGACAGTGCGACACGGAAAGCAAGGTTCGGAGGAGTACCAGTATTGCATTTGATGGAGCCGAGCCGAACGAACAATTATAGATGGACCCAAGCTGTTCGACATGCTAACAAACGACTTCTTCCAGGGTCAACCTGCGAACTCAGAAGCGCCTCGCCGCGTCGGTCGTCGGCTGCGGCAAACGCAAGATCTGGCTCGACCCCAATGAGCAGAGCGAAATCTCCAACGCCAACTCCCGTCAGACCATCCGCAAGCTGGTCGCAGATGGCCTCATCATCCGAAAGCCCGTGACGATGCACTCGCGCTCCCGCGCACGCGAACTCAATCTTGCACGCAGAGTTGGCCGCCACCGTGGTTACGGTAAGCGCAAGGGTACTGCCGATGCCCGTATGCCCTCTCAGGTCCTGTGGATGCGCCGTCTCCGAGTCCTCCGCCGCCTTCTCGTCAAGTACCGCGCCAGCGGCAAGATCGATAAGCATTTGTACCACGAGCTCTACCACCTGAGCAAAGGTAACACCTTCAAGCACAAGCGCGCCCTTGTTGAGCACGTATGTATACGACTTGGATCATTGATATCCCATAGAGGATTGACACGACCGCTGACTTGGTTTTGGACAGATTCACCGTGCCAAGGCTGAGAAGCAGCGTGAGAAGGCTCTCAAGGATGAAATGGATGCCAAGCGTGCGAAGACCAAGGCCGCCAGAGAGCGCAAGCAGGAGAGAGCCGCCGCCAAGCGTACCGCTATGCTTGCCGACGAGGAGTAGACTACAGAAAAGGTTACCGATGTCTAGAGGAGGGGCTGCATTCGGAGTCTACGGGTTGGGTCTTGTTTTACGCCCTTCTGGTTATTCAGTCGTACCAGCGGGGATTATGGCATGTAGCATTGAAAAATGGATTCCATGTACTCGAAGCTGGGATGCGACTTGGCGGTGCGCTGCATATAATATGGCCGTCTCCCGGACCAGTGCAGTATGTAACGCGCATGATACAAAAAAAGAACAAAAGTGCACCATTTCATACAAGAAGCGTACCATCATGCTCAATTTCTCCCTGAATGTTATGTGACAGCTGGGTGAGGCCCTGTATGATAGGTGCATTGGTCATGTGATGCCAGGACATGCAAATTGATGTACTCCCGCTGCGGCAGTCCCAGGCCAGGAATCAGGCAGCGCAACTCAGTGGTGTGGCGCCAAAAGGTAGTCAAGCACGTGAATCAAGTCTAAGATATGCTGCTATTGAACATCAGAAGTAACAAAATACAAGCCTAGAAAGGTTTACGAGGCCCATGAAGTATTGCAACAGCGTCAAGCATAAAGCAAGGTGGAGTTCAGGTAGGGGCTGGGAAGAATAAGAAGATCGTCCCAGAATATTCAACTAGAGATTGGATCAGGTTCCTTCACATTGCCCCAAAAAGGTGGTGAGGTGTGCCGGGGCATATCAACATGCTCCCACATGATGCGGAAGTACGATATGATGCACTTGGCAGTCTCTTCACGCCCAATGTAGTTGATGGAGGAAAAGGGATCATGGGAGTGCGGGGAAACTTGGAGCATTTTAAAACCTTCGGGCTTGGTTACTAAGCACAAGACACAATGGTGCAAGCGAGACGGAAAAACTAAGTGCGACGGCGCTTGAGTGACGGCTGTGGCAATAGATGTTGCATTCTTTCCACAGATCGAAGAAAAATACGACATCCGGTTTAGTTTCTTACTAAGAATGTCATTGCGCTCTCGAGACACAAAATATAATTGCAGTCGCTTTGAGCCACACAGGCTACATAATTGAATCAGGCGCGCTAAGTTTAGCCACGCCGTGGCTCGTTTCTTTCTCTTCCAGCTCGGTAGTTCTAACTTTGGACCATTTCTTTGTTAGCCGCACCACGGGTGAGTGAGAGTCGCCGTGTCGTCCTAGATCGGAGTGTTATGCCAGCTAGTTTCTTTTGTCAAACCTGTTATGTACTTGTTACCTAAATATGGGCGAAGACCTGGTCAAAGTACGGATAGTAATGTGGAGCTGATGGGCCTGGGCGCCTTTGCGGTGCAAATTGTAGCGTAATGGGAGACATGGTGGTAGCACTGTGGTTCTGGCCGTGGTCAAGCAAGAGCTTGGATGCGGGGGTTTGCGCAACCTTGCGGGTACCGCCGGTCGGAGGCCATCGGCTCTACAATTTCTAAAAACAGTACCACCGCCAAGCACACCCGCCCGGTACGGCAGTACTTTTCGGAAGCCTGTCTCTGCCCTCATTTCTTACCTTCACCTGCCTGCCGACTCTGACGATCCTACCGAATCCGCCGCCTTTGCAATTGCGCGGACATTGCGTTCAATTGCTGCTGCGTGCTGCTCCAGTGCCGCCGACAACAGCAAGCGGAGTGTCCATACCTAGCACCCAGTCTCACGTGCGACGACTTCTATTGCCACCTTCGAAACTTCTCCATTCGCTCCCGTCAAAATGTCGATTCCTAGCATGCGTGGCACTTCCGTCGTCCTTCGTGGCGCCTCGCGGCCCATGACATTCTCCGCTGCTATGCGCAATATTGCCCGTCGCGGCAACTCTTCCATTGCGCTCGAAGGCCAGCAGCAGGTGCGCGGAGCTATTGTCCCTTGTTTTTGTGCCCAGACGTGCATGATACTAATGAACTTTGTCACAGCTGCTCTCCGCCCACCTCTCCAAGGCTGATCCTGCAGTCTTTGACATCATCGAAAAGGTTGGTCTGGCTGGACGGCTGTGGCTAAGTAGGAACAGCTCGGCTGACAGCGTTGAATAATCTCACACCTAAACAGGAGAAAAACCGCCAGAAGCACTTCATCAACCTCATCCCCTCTGAGAATTTTACCTCCCAGGCTGTTCTCGATGCTCTTGGCAGTGTCATGCAGAGTAAGCATTCACAATAGCCAGTTTCATTTGTATGCTAACCACCGACGGCCTAGACAAGTACTCTGAGGGCTACCCTGGCGCCCGTTACTACGGAGGCAACGAATTCATTGACCAATCTGAGCGGCTTTGCCAGCAGCGCGCCCTTGAAGCCTTCGGCCTGAACGCGAGCGACTGGGGCGTGAACGTCCAGCGTAAGATGCCGCCATCCAAGCGTGTAGTTCTCACCTATTGACCAACGTTGCAGCCCTTTCCGGTGCACCTGCCAATCTGTACGTTTATTCGGCCCTCATGGATACCCACGACCGTCTCATGGGTCTCGACCTGCCCCATGGCGGACACTTATCCCACGGCTACCAGACGCCGACCAAGAAGATCTCAGCTGTCTCCAAGTACTTCGAGACTGTTCCTTACCGTCTGGACGAGAAGACCGGTTTTATTGACTACGAGAAGCTTGAAGAGCTTGCTCTGCTCTACCGTCCGAAGATGATTGTCGCAGGTGCCAGTGCCTACAGCCGCCTAATTGACTACAAGCGTATTCGCGAGATTTGTGACAAGGTCAACGCTTACATGCTCGCCGATATGGCTCATATTTCGGGCCTTGTCGCGGCCAAGGTACTTCCTGGCCCCTTCCAGTACGCCGACATTGTCACGACAACAAGCCACAAGAGTCTGCGGGGTCCTCGTGGCGCTCTTATCTTTTTCCGCAAGGGCATTAGACGCCAGAGCCCAAAAACCAAGGTCGATGAGATGTACAACCTTGAGGGCCCAATCAACAACTCCGTCTTCCCGGGCCACCAGGGTGGTCCCCACAACCATACCATTACTGCTCTTTCCGTGGCCCTGAAGCAGGCCCAAACTCCTGACTTCCACGCCTACCAATCCCAAGTTCTTGCCAACGCAAAGGCGTTCGCGAAGCGTCTTGGTGATGACAAGAGCAACGGTGGCCTTGGTTACAGCCTTGTCAGCGGTGGTACAGATAACCACTTGGTACTTGCTGACCTCAAGCCCAACGGTGTTGACGGCGGCCGTGTCGAGCGCATCCTCGAACTTGTCGGTATTGCTGCCAACAAGAACACTGTTCCTGGCGACCGTTCTGCTCTTGTACCCGGTGGTCTCCGCATGGGCACACCTGCTATGACTAGCCGTGGCTTCACCGAGAACGACTTCGTCCGCGTTGCTGACGTTGTTGACCGTGCCGTCGCCATTACCGTTCGACTGGACAAGGTCGTTAGGGCTTCTGCCAAGGAGAAAGGCGAGAAGAGTCCTGGGAAGCTCAAATTCTTCCTTGATCATGTTGGCAATGGCGACAGCGACACTGAAATTGTTCAGCTCCGCAGTGAAGTCTCCGATTGGGTCGGCACATACCCCCTTCCCTGGGACTCTGCCCAGTAAACTACCACCGTACTCTGTCTAAATATATTTTCTTTTTGTCTTGTCTATTAATCCGATCCAGCACTTCGACCATGAACAGAGATGCACAACATTCAGGCGTGGGGTTAGGAACTTTGCAATTTAACTGGCACATACTCAGCCATGTCTATTCTTGATGACGTTATTTTCTCGAAATGACTGGCGGCTACATTGAAAAGTCATCAGAAGTCATTGTCTTGGCTTTGGTATAAATTTTGCGCGCGTACAGTGCCATGCTGTCCTTGGTTTAAGGAGTTGCGGCGTTGCAGCATTATCTAGCGCAAGTTCAATGATTCATATCCCCTCTCCTCTTTCTTATCCAAATCAGAACCACTCAGAGCATAGAAGTGGAAAACAATGACGCAAATTAGCAGTCGAGCTCTCCTTCTTGCAGCATCCAAGCTCATTGGGCTTGCTGAAGCCTCTCCAAAACTTTGACGGTACTACGCCGCGTCTTCATTGTGTCATAATAGTTACGAAGAACGTTCAGCTCGGTCAGCGCGCCTGCTTGATGCCTCTCAACCATTGAATGTAAGATAGGCCATAGCGCAAAATCTGCCAGGCCTGGTCGATCGCCACCAATGTAGTCTGCACCTGATGTGCAAGATTCCCATGACTGCAGCTCAACCTTCACAGCGGTAGTCAGTGATTCGGCGCTGTCATAAAGTTTCAGCATCTCATGCCATCTTTTATGCAAAGAAAGGGCTCTTTGAAATAGGGTGAACTGTTTGGCAAGCTCTCCTGGCGCCATTATGCTCTTCTTCTTTTGATGGTTGGTGTGCAGATACAGCATAATGGCGAGATCACCGCTGACTTCTGTCTTGTCGTCGTCATTGTCGACATACTTAATAAATATATCATTTTGAACTCCTTGCTTGTCGCTGGTAGATGGCGTGGCGTTTTTCTTAGACTGGGTAATGCTGCCGCTAGCATACCCGATTTCGTACTCCGCGAGCATAATGCTGATCCTCATATTGACGATGGAATCTGTGGACGAGAAGAGCCTTGGCGCACTGCGCAAATGCAAAACATCGAAGCCTTCGCCGTAGAAAGCGTCCCAGTCGAAATTTGAGTGATGATTTTCGGTGCCAAATGCGCGAAGCATCTTAATGCTTTCCTCCGTTTGGCCACTGATGACGGCTTTGGCATCAGCGAGCGCTTTCCCTGTGGCTCCTTGCCCCCAGACTTTTGCCTCCTCCTTGTCTAGGAAAGTCCCAATCTGTCTGAACGTCAACGAGATGCGACTTCCTTTGTAAGCCAGCTCTGCTGAGGACTTCTCTCGGTCAGCTCTCTTGTCTTGTCGAATGGAGTGAAGCCATTTCATGTTCGTCTTCAGCCCCATGCGACAAAGGGAATTGTGCGGCAGTGGTGCTTTTTGCACCTTTCGGTCGCCGCTAGATGAAGACTGCTCGTTACTAGAACGGTCTTTATCCCCCCTCTTTGTTCGAAGCACCAATGTCCTCTGGGCGCCAAGGCTCACGTTTGCAATGTACGAACCACGCACAATGTCCAAAGTTTTGTCACTATGCTCAGATATGTAGTCCTTTCCGTCTCGATAAAATTGTATGAGAACGTGGTTCAGTGGATGGCCCAGTTGCTTCTCTGTGACCTTTTTAATCGCCAGGACTGTTGGAGAAAAAGGTAGTAGCGGTGGCGACTCATCAGATGGATGACGGTAGATTGGAATACTTCCATCGCTGCCGACCTCTCCCTGCACAGCAACTAGACGAGGTACCTCACCACCCTGGTGTGACATCCGCTGCCATCGGACCTCTTCGCTCAGCTTCTGAAAAATGCCATTTTCCAGCTCTGGAGGCAGAAGATCTTCAACCACATCAGTATCGCCTTCGCAAAGACTGCAGAGTTGTTGATCCTCTTTGGAGGCGCTAGCTCCGCTTGAATCTGATTGTTTGGTGTTGTCCATGGTTGGCAGTTGACTTGGAATTTTATTGCGTCTGATGTCTTCTAGTGAGATATCTGCAAGCGTGCTGGCCACCTTGTGTGTAGCATTACTCGCTGCTTCTCCTGACTCATCTTAATGGTTTCACGTCAGTTCAGCCTATTCTGGAAGCTTCCGTTTAACTAGTCGTGTCGGTCATTTTCGTCACATACCTTGCATGGAGCGAGCTTCAGCCGCGCGTGGCGCAGTGGCATTTAGCGTCAGGGCACTCATGGGCTGCGTAATGTCATCGTTATGGCTTGCATGCATTTGGGTTGTATCTTGACTGTCAACGTCTGGCTCGTTTGGACTCTGCCTGCCATGCTGCATGATCTCGGTCGATGTCAAGAGGCCGCAGCCGGTCAAGGCCTGGAGTGTCTTTATGGCCTTGATCTGCTTCGCCTCGCTGAAATAGCCACAACAATCATTGACGAGCTTGATAGTCAAGCCATGTCCAGCTGCATCGACAGTGGTTGCATACACGCCTGCATTGATCAGAGATCCGCAAATGTAAACCTCCATGGTCATTCTTGCTCGGAGAAGGCGGAGCAAGCCCGTGCCTTCGAAGGCAGAATAGTGAGACTTCAACAAGACAACATCGTCCTTCTCGGCATCAACCTTGACAGATTGCGGTACTTCAGCACCAATTTTCGAGGAAATTAGACAATCTGCTTTCTCGAAGCTTAAAAAGGCGTCGAAATTTGGTGATGGACGTTCGCAGTCTAAATGCCCAGTGGTCGGGTCCTGCATGTGCTCATCGTATGGAGGCCTCACCTCCTCAAATCTAGAATTTACCCAAACGACATCGCCGATTCGACGAAATGCTTTCGCCAAACAGATTGTCTTGTCGACATACCCCGCGGGTAGGGTGACTGGTATTGCTGCGTTTGCACCGACGAAGTCTTCTTGAAAGTCGACAATAATGAGAGCCTTTCGTAATAGTAGCTTCGGCAGGGCTACCTGATCAAACCTGAGCATCCTTACTGACAAACGGAAAGTCCTCCTGTCACATGCTAAGAAAGTGGTATGTTCTCGTCGGGTTCGTGGCCGTTTATCTGGGCGGGGCTAACGGTAGTAGAGGTAAGTAGCCATTCGCCCGTGCGACCGTTGGTGAGACTCCAACCTTCTAAGCCCCGCCAAACTGCTTTTCATCAGACTACCTACGCGGGTGAGGGGTGTTTTCTGATGAGTATTGCTATTTGCACAACAACATATTGCTATTGGCACAGCATCACGTGAAGCCACCAGTGAATTTTAGTGCGGTACCTTTATTTATTAGGGAGCCACATATAAATTAAAGTATCTTTTGAAAAGGGCCCTGTATTTTTACCACTATCACCACAAATAGCGCGCCACTATCGCCATCGGTATCGCCGTCGCCTCTTGCCTGCCTGCCTGCCTGCCTGCCTGCCTGACTAACTAACTAACTGCCTGCCTATTAACGCTCGCTAATTCGCCTAAGAAAGCATTTATTACTGCTGTTAATAGGGGTGGAATGGGAAGTTTTAAAGAGGTACTTAGGCTTAAGTGGGCATGCACGCAAGTTTTGAGGTACCACACGTGATGCTGTGCCAGTAGCAATATGTTATTGTGCAAATAGCAATACTCTTTCTGATATGCCTCGGGCAGCATTTCTAAATATAATATATTTTTTTGCTATATTAGCGCCATTTTCTGATTTCTAACATGTTGTAGAAGGGCTTTAATTTATTATAAGTGCCTCCACATCTCGCTACATAGCAAAAAAATATGTGTAAGCGCAGCAACTCATCCTAGGCATGGCAGAAAACATCCCTCACCCGCGTAGGTAGGTACATTGGCAAGGGCCCGAAAGAAGTTTTCCAAGCCCTCAAGTCCCTACGTCCTAAGTAATAATGGCTACTCGTACCAAATATTGGTATCTGTGCCTGCCTTTGACAGCAAAGAGAACCTGGGTAGGACCGCCGGAGCTTCACTTTTCGAGATGAGAGAAACGAGGACGTCACAGCGGTGCATACTCGCCGCCGACGACTCAATTCATGTTCCGGGAAGTAGTCTGCAGAAATTCACGTGTGTTCACCATAATGATCAATCGCACAGTCAATCTAAGTTTCACAGTGCGGTGGACTTTTCAGATTAGACGTGTTGACCCAACGCCACCAAAATTCTGCCATGACATTGACGCCGCCCCACTATTTAGCACGGCCGCCGTCCATCACATAGTTTCTGCGCATGTCATATTCAGCGCTCCTCCTGCCCGACGCACACCTAGCTGTACGACTGCCAACCAGTTTGCATCTTTCTCTCAGGTGCGCATATGCCAAGCTCTCACATCGGATCTTGCACGGCTGTAGATGAACCTTGAGACGAAGTTGGGTATCCACGAAGATGACTGAAAAGCGCGCCTCACCCCCAGCAGCGGCTGAGGAAGTTGTCGCGAAAAGACGGCGCGTCGAAGGTGACGACTCTGCGATGGAAGATGTCCTCTCGCCAGCTACGATGGATGATGCGATGGACGCCGGTTCCTGCGAGGACAAATGTCTACTCACGCAGCATTTTAATGTACGATGTGGTATTCAGCGTTCAATAGCACTCGTTGCGTCGCATATTGGCTTCGACTCCACGTCCCCGCAGGTGATGGAGAGCTTTACGGGGTTGATAGAAGCCTGTATGCCTTTATTCTGTAACTGACACAAATTATGGAACAGTGTTGACCCTTTCTTGCAGATTTGGAGTCGATTATCGAGGAGACAAAGAGGCTTGCAATGGCATCACGGCGCGAACACCCGATACCTTCCGATTTTGAGAAGATGCTCAAACGCTATGATTTACCGATATCATCTTTATCGCCGCATTTAAAGAATCCCATGTCGATTAGCCCCGGGCCAAATTTTGTTTCCAGTCATGACACACAGGAGTCGTCCGAGTTCAACCCGCTTACGTTGCTTGGCTCTGAACTAAGCGGCCAGGTGGAAAAGGATGCGAAGTCATACATACCATCATCATTTCCCGATTTCCCAAGCAAACATACATATAAATTCACGCCACAAGATGACACGAGGTCTCGTGATTCCCAGAAAATCCGCGAAGAAGCCGCATTGAATGCTCAGCTAGGTGAAGATGCCCTCAGACGACTGGTCCGTGCATCAAAGATGCGCAAGCAGAAAGAAGCCAAGACTCTCGTAGAGAGAGATAACCAAGGTAAGGAGCGATTCCGATTATGGGAATCAACTATGAAACGGTTTATGGGTGGAAATTCAAAAGAAGTCGCGACGGGGCAGGTCGAGATTGCAGATCACAGCATGATTGTGAATGGAGATGTAGCATTCTCGCGCAAAGATGTTTCGCGCACAGTTCAGCGGCCAGCCACCGTTCCTGGAAAGGGACATTGACGCTTGAGTTGAATTGACACAGTCTTGTCTGTTTCGCGAGAATGCCTGCTTGCAAGATGCTGCACCTAAGATACCCCCTCGAAAGAGACATTTCAGCATGGCGTTGTATTTTTTTTAACTCAGTTTGGGACATTTGATTGGCTCCCTTCAATGGATCAAATTAACCTACATGACCTTTTACATCTGCCCATGCTTGGTAGAAACGCGTACTACCACTGGTGCTGAGGCGAGCGCGAGCTTTGTTTTCACATCGAGCAGCGCTAGGCTGTTCAATACTGCGGGCTGTGACATGTCTTCTGAAGGCTCAAGTTCATCGCTAGCGGGTTGGCGACAACGCGAGCGACAATATGAGACGATGACGATATGGATATGCACTACAATCCATCAAATCAATATATAAGTATTATGTGCTACAGAAAACAAAATTATTACAACCATGATGACCTCTGCATGTTGAAGTGGTATCAATAAATGGTCTACTTTGCTGAGTAGCGATGTTGAGCAAGGAATTTTAAAGCAGCGAGGCGCTATACCAACTTAAGAAGTGGCTCGCCGTGGCTCGCGGGTTATAGGTGGGTGTGTGGCACGACAACCACGAACAAACTCGCCAAAGTGGGGTGCACTCTTGCGGCCCTAATTTCGAACCCGCACAAAAAAAATCACAATTTTAGCTGGGGTGCATTCAGGCAGACTTGACCGGGCCATACGCTTTCACTGACCAGAGCCGTCTTCGACCTGAAATCTTTCCAGTCTCACACGTCGAACCTTCTCCATCGACCCTAGGACCGCTCCAATGGCTGAACAACTGATCCTCAAGGGAACCCTCAAGGGCCACGTATGTTTTCCCATTGTCACGTTCGCGCATGCCTCGGGACGCACCAGGGTGCAACGGGTTGTCAGTCATTGATTTTACTAACTTTTGTACAGAATGGCTGGGTCACCAGCTTGGCCACTTCCATGGAGAAGTACGAACATCCGAACTCCTGCGATTACGATTAAGCACGTCGCCCTAAAGCAACATACTGACAAACATCCAGCCCCAACATGCTTCTGTCTGGATCCCGAGACAAGACTCTGATCATCTGGAACCTCACTCGTGACGAGACCGAGTACGGCTACCCCAAGCGATCGCTCCACGGCCACTCCCACATCGTTTCGGACTGCGTATGTTGCTGCCAAGACTTGTTGAGCTAAGTGCTAGACACGGTTGGCTAATGTTTGCCTCAGGTCATCTCCTCGGACGGCGCCTACGCTCTGTCTGCCTCTTGGGACAAGACCCTGCGTCTGTGGGAGCTTGCCTCCGGCACCACCACTCGCCGCTTCGTTGGTCACACCAATGACGTCCTCTCCGTCTCTTTCTCTGCCGACAACCGTCAGATCGTCTCCGGCTCCCGCGACCGCACCATCAAGCTCTGGAACACCCTTGGCGACTGCAAGTACACCATCTCTGAGAAGGGCCACACTGAGTGGGTTTCCTGCGTTCGCTTCAGCCCCAACCCCCAGAACCCCGTCATTGTTTCCAGCGGCTGGGACAAGCTCGTCAAGGTCAGTTATGCAACGTCTTGCCCCATCTCGATATCATACATGATGCTTTGCAATCTCCAAGTATTTGCTACTTCAGAGCCCAAGAGGCCATGAGACTATTTAAACACCTTTGCCCTGATTATGAACGTGTGCCTGCGTTCTTGACTATCATTACTCGTTTTGCAATTCCTATGAGGCAATGAGACTGACTCGGCTACAGGTTTGGGAGCTGTCCTCCTGCAAGCTGCAGACCGACCACATCGGTCACACCGGATACATCAACACCGTTACCATCTCTCCTGATGGCTCCCTCTGCGCTTCCGGGGGCAAGGACGGCACTACCATGCTGTGGGACCTCAACGAGTCCAAGCACCTGTACTCGCTTAGCGCCAACAACGAGATTCACGCTCTCGTCTTCTCCCCTAACCGCTACTGGCTCTGCGCTGCCACCTCTACCAGCATCATCATTTTCGACCTTGAGAAGAAGAGCAAGGTTGATGAGCTCAAGCCTGATTTCACTGAGACTGAGACCGGCAAGAAGAGCAACGACCCCGAGTGTGTCAGCCTTGCCTGGTCCGCTGACGGCCAGACTCTGTTCGCTGGCTACACCGACAATGTCATCCGCGCCTGGGGCGTCATGTCCCGGGCATAAATGGTTTCCGGTGATGTTTCTAACGACGAGTATGCGAAGTGAAGTGGCAAATCGGTAGATCATGGTGGGCGTCAAATGGTTGTGTTCCTCGTTTTTGTCTTTATTGAAGCACATAAAATGTTGGGCGAGGAAAACATTGTGGCGAGACAAAACACCTTGTCCGCTGTAGCAGTCTGTAAAGAGGGCATTGCACATTACGCTTCCTTCTTGAAATAAAAAAATCGATATTTAAAATTGTTCAATTATTCCCTTTTTCGCGTCATTGGTGGCATGGTCATGTGAATTATTGACGATATGAAACAGTTACTTTTAATCTGCTCAACTTGATCTGTTCAACTTGATCTGATGAACATGTGCTGTCCTCATCTATGATGCGTGCTAGTTGCTCCAACCTGCTACTTGGTCCCGTGTCAGCATCTTTGCAAGTCAGGGTACACAGGTCTGGCAAGCAGATGGGAAAAGTGAACCCGGCTCATGCTGCTTTTCCTGATCTGAGTAAAAGACCACTGACGTTTGACTTCCCATTGAGCGGTGGCCGAGTTGCCCTAACGCATGTGCTATTACTTAATTTACATGAAGGGGGGAAGTGAGAATGGGTAGCCCGCGTTCTTGAAGCGGAAGACGCTCAGCAGGAAACTATACATGAGGAACAAAACTGCGCCCCAAATGAGGACTGTAACTTGCTGAGTCTTGGCATCAGTAATGCGAGGCACCTTGACAGCGAGAGTGATGGTGCAGAAAGAGAGCAAACCGTCTGTAATATGTATTAGCGCAGGTTTATAGGTCAGTAGGGGTTTTCACTCACATATAGCCGCGATGATCTGAGTTTCGAGGCCGAATTGGTTCTGGAAACCCCCAGCGAAGTAAGAAATTCCACCCTGGCCGTCTCCAGCAATGTATGGGACCTTGCGAATGTGATTGAACATGTGGCCGCTTGTGAAGAGTAGAACAGACACCAGGCTGATGGACGCCCATATGTTGCGGTTTTGAATGATCGGTAGGATGTAAGGTGAGGCAGTAACCAATGCAGTTCCTACTCCCAGCAGAATCGTAACACCGGTTGCCCAGCGCATGTAGTTGATGGGTCGCTTCACGGGAGGAGTCGGTCGGCCGGCCATGTGTCGCGAAAGCCAGGCGTGAATATTTTCAGCTCCAGAGGCACTAGAATTCCTTTTTTAAAAAAAAAAAAAAAACTGTACAATACATAATAGATGACTTACCCTGTTGTGAAGTCGTATCGAATGGGCTCGGGGGAAGAAGCCGCGTGAGGCCCTTCGGTAGGAGGAAACAGCATTACGACGGGGGCGGTTTGAAGGCCGAGCTTCGGCATTGTTAAACACGTAGCAACCCGAAAATTGACTTTCAGGACTCACCGATGCAAAAATCTCTTTGCCTTTCTCGAAATCCAGGGAACCAAACAGAAGTCTAGACTCTCCGACCTTGTCACCTTTGAACCAGCTTTTGGCCAACAAGTCCCATTCCGGCTGGAATTCGCGGCAAAGTTGACAGCCAAATCGCGCATCGAGGGCCGTGAGGAGTACAGCCACGCTATAATCGCGAGGCGACGACGTCAATGATTTGTATGATGTCTCCTTCAGTTGGAGAGAAGGGGAGCTTTTCAAAAGCTGGTGGAATTCCTTGAACCGTTGCTCAGAGGACTTCTTTTCCGCAGCGGAGAGTCCTAGAAAAAAGCCTGCGCCTAGCAGGGACGATATAATACGCATGATTGCTCGCTGGTATTGGGTGAACGAACTGATTCTTCCAGCAGCTCTTAGATGTCGAAGCTCTCAGGAGTGGTTATGTGGCCTTGCGTATCTGCTTACCTAACGACGAAAAGCATCCCTCCGCGAGTCGGCGCCTCCATGGCTTTCCCAAAAACACATGGGCCCCATACTTATTTGCGCTAATCTAAATGGAGCAACATGTTTATCTCGATGCGGGACATGCAGAACGCGCCGTGATCCTCGCCCCAGCTCTGATTCTCTCATTAAAAATAACATATTCAAAAGCTTTCTTCTTGGGGCTAATCATCCTGTGATCCGATCTTCGGATAGGAGCGGCGGGCAAAACCCCCTTGCTGCCAGAATATCTGCAAACCCATACGCGCGTCTCTGCAGAACAAAACAAAGAGCAAAATCGCCATGGCTGCAGCCACAAATGAGGTAAAACAGCCGCAAATTAATTGAGTTGCGGCATTCTAACATTCTTACAAAGCGCGCGTTGCGCATTCATCAGCTAGATCATCACTATCAAGAAGGACTGCATCGAATTGAGTTGGTCAACCGCGACGAAACGGAGCGGAGACTCTCACTAAAAGTGCTGGCCCTGCGTGATGTGAACGCTGCCCTGGAAGACTTGCTGTCTGAAAAGGAACTTCACATGCTGTCTCTGAGGGACGGTATAGAGACTTTGAAAATCGAGCTGTCAAAGGCCAAGCAGCGATCGTGTGTAAAAGATTCTAGCCTGGAAAAGCAGCAGAATGAAATTCGCTCTCTCAAGGTAGGACTTCTCTCGACATCGGCGGGTCTGCGAAAAACGGTTTCTAACTTGGTATAGGCGGACATAGAAAAACTGGTAAGCTCCGCCAAGGTGTCAAATGGTGAAGTTCAAGACAAGGCGACCCTTACACGAGACCTCAATGACCTTCGCTCGGAGCTCGAGCAACTCAAATCACAGCTTATCTCACACCAGGCTGTTGTTGCCGCGAATGGAGACCTACGACGACAAGTTGACACGCTGGAGGTTGAACTGGACAATGAACGGCGCTCGAAGCTCCGCGCTCAGCAAGCGGACGACAAGAGTGTCATTTCAGATCTCCGCTCCAAGCTGGAGAAATACGAAAACAAGTTCCAGACCGAGGGGGAAGAAAAGAATGGCTTGAAGAGAGAGCTTGCCGAATCTCGCGGCGAGACAGACGAGCAAAAGAGACGCTTCAACGATCTGGGAGCAAAACCACAGGAAGCGCGGGGCGCTATGAAAGCTGCGCAAGTTGACCTGCAGCAGAGTCGATGCGAACTCTCCAAGCGCCGGAGAGTCTCCGCCAACCTTGTTGGCAAGCATCAGGAAAATATATCGAAGTCTCGACAAGCACAGGCGATAAGCCTGCAGAGACTCTCCGAGCCCAGGGGGTCCTCTGCCGACCTTGACTATGAACATCAGGACATTCCACCTGAGAATAAGCCAGCAAGGGCACTCATTGAAGACGCAGTCTCTGTGGCTGAAACGTCAATAAATGATGTGAATATCCACGCCTGTGGCGATGAGAACATATCGGAGTTTCGGCGGCCACGACGACGGGGAACAGAAAATGCCCTACTGGGTGAAAAGTCGAATTTCTCCATAACACCGTTTTTAAGCAAGTCCAAAGACGTTACAGATTACCCCGACCTTACTTCGGACAAATCCGCTTCTGAGGCTGACTGGCAGGTCAGTCCAGAGCAGTCGCGTGCGACAAAAGCAAAGACTTTTCGAGCAACGTCTCCACTGAAAACTCAGCGAGCTGCAGCAGGCCGTGAGAAACGTTCGACATCTTTGGCAAAAAAAGTGAAGGAGGCCGAAGCCAAATTGGATCAAACAAACTTGAGGGAATTTGATGTACCAGCGAAATCGGGTCCGAGGAAACGAGCGCGCCTGGGGAAGGTTACAGGTGCAAGACGAGCCAACGCCGGCAAGGATGACTCAGATTCAGACGTTACATCTCGAAAGCTGGAATTGAACCCCAACGCGACAATTCCTGAGAGCGGTGCGTCAAAAGAACATGAGGTAGAGGGGAGGAGAAGAAAGCGCAAGCTACTAGGCTGGAGAGGTAAAACCATGTTTGATGATGATGAGATGATTGTTCATGACAAGCCTGGCAATCCATTGAGGCCTGTGCCAGCGAATGTGGCCCGGTCGCAAGGTAGCGGCGCTTCGACTGCTTTCGCTAGCCATGGCAGCACCTTTTCTCCTCTCAAGAAAGAGAGAAGGGGTGCCAATGCGAGCTTCATCGGATAATACTGTCTCAGGCTGGGAGAATAGGAAATGGTATGCATAACATTTAGCTCGGTGTTGTGTGGCTCTAGTTTCCTGTCATAGATTGACCGAAGTTCATATCCGTCAAAGTCCTCCCTATAAGTTTATTGCATGAAAGATGTAGTGAATTGTCCTTTGAAAACTTGTCGCAGGCTGCTGTTGCGGCTGCGAATCTCATAGCTTTAGATCAGCGGCATTTTATGGGTGGGACCCAAGGGGTGTAGCCTGTATACCAAGGCACGTAGGCCAGGTTGTTCCCTTCGAACCTCGCCGTCTCAACATGAGAAGCTCTCCGAGCTAATGCTACTTGTGCCATGATGAACCCACCACTTTTTCGAGGCTCATACACTATCGGCCCTAGACGGCCCTCACCATGGAAACAGTGCACAATCACGTTTCTTCGCTTGTCATCATCCAACGCGAGGTGGAAACAACGGCAAGGTAAAGATGCTTACGCGCGCGAGGCGAAGGTTCAGGGCCTCAAAAGCCGCGCCGCATTCAAGCTTCTTGAGGTCAGTTCCTCATCATTGAAGAAGAATATCACTGGTGTTAATTGCTTAGATGGACGCGAAATACCACTTGTTCAAACCTGGCGGTGTCGTGGTAGACTTGGTAAGCTGGTCGGCGAGGTTCTCCGGCAATTGGCTCTAATGTCTCCAAAGGGTTACGCTCCAGGAAGCTGGTCTCAGGTAGGACGTGCAAACTACCTGGTCTGGCCAGCTACTAACGGCAAAGGTTGCTTTGGATCGAACTCGCCCTGGTAGCAAAGTCATCGGCATCGACCTCATCCCAGCTGAACCTCCAAAAGGTGTCGCGACCTTTCAGGGAGACTTTCTTTCGCCGGACGTCCAAAAAATGGTAAAAGATTTCATATCTCAAAGTCTACAACCGCCTTCCAAACGACAAGGGATCCGAGTAGCTACAGAAAACAGCTCCACGATAGAGTTGGGCCAGCTTAGTCATATTGATGCTGGACTACACATGCCTGCAAATGGCGGAAAGCATGACGAAGCACGTGTAGTGGATGTAAGTACCTACCAAAGTATATTTACGCATAGTAGATTAACGACAGTGCAGGTTGTACTAAGTGACATGTCAGCGCCCTGGGAACAAACATCCGGTTTCAATGTGAACAGCTTGAGTAATCCGTACCACAGGCTGATGAACACGAGCGGTGTGGCATTCCGCGATCATGCTGGGAGCATGGTGAGTGCAGTCTCCATGCCGGTCCCAAGCTATACACCAAGTTAACTAGCTGCTGGCTAGGATCTCTGCGACGCAGCATTGCACTTCGCTGAAGAAACGCTCAAAACGGGTGGCCATTTTGTGTGCAAGTTTTATCAGGGCTCGGAAGACAAGCTGCTGGAGCAAAGGCTCAAGAGGGTGTTCTCCAAAGTGCATAGGGAAAAACCTGAATCGTCACGCAACGTAAGTGCTCTACTCATGAGACAGCCTAAAGAGACCAACACCGTGGCAGGAAAGCAAAGAAGCATTCTTTGTTGCATTGCGACGGAAAGCCATGGCTAGAAGTTGACGAGTTCGTTACTATGATAGTAGGCATCGTGTATACCA
This sequence comes from Akanthomyces dipterigenus, assembly GCA_030783385.1. NCBI lineage: Eukaryota > Fungi > Ascomycota > Sordariomycetes > Hypocreales > Cordycipitaceae > Akanthomyces > Akanthomyces dipterigenus. The sequence goes on along the minus strand of JARJRE010000545.1, from coordinate 34,290 downwards.
GTAGCATCAGCCATAGCGGCATGTGTACAATCACAATGAAATGCAACAGTATCTGTCGTGGAAGTTGTTCATGATTTTTATCTGATAACGAGGCACGCCAATTTCATGCAAAAACACATCGGCGAGCGGAAATTTCAGCATTAATTGCTCTTCTAGTGCAACACACCAACTCCCGGCATCTCTCTCGTTCTGACCCTGGTCTAAACTTAGACCTTGAAGCCGCGAGAGCGTCTGCGACCACGGGCACGCTCGAACTTGCGGCCCTTGGAGACAACGTGGGGCTTCTATAGAAGGCATTAGCATGCGTCAAAGTGGTGAGCTGTGCTGAGTAGTGTAAACGCACCTTGCCCTTGTGGGGGCCGAAGCCGAAGTGCTTGACAGCCTCGCGGCTGTTCTTGGGGCCACGGAGGATCAGGGTGTTGCTACCAGTGGGGGCACGGAGAGCGAGTTGGTCCAGAGTGATGGCCTCACCACCGGCAGCGATAATGCGGGCGCGGGCAGTAGCGGTGAAGCGGAGAGCAGCGACGGTCACCTTGGGGAAGGTGAGCAGGCGGTTGTCATCAGTGATGGTGCCGACAACAACGACTGTGCGCTTCTCGCCCTCCTTGCTGATGTTGGCAACGATGCGGGACAGGGAAACGGGAGGGCGGTTGATCTTGGACATGAAGAGACGGCGCAGGACAACCTTGTTGAAGGAAGAGTCGGTACGACCTAGTTTTCGTTAGTTTTCGTAGATTGAATCTTCGTGGTTCGGAGCTGCAGCTTACGGGCCAAGAAGCGGTAAAGCTTCACCAAGAGCTTAAGGTAAACATTGTCGCTCTTGGGCGCCTTGCGGTGCGTCGACTTGACGTGGTGGCGGTCGAGATCGATACCTATAGGATGAAGCAATCGTCAGCCCAAAATCTTTGTATGCTCATGCGGGTTCTCAGTCTTCCGAAGAAGAGGAACTCCTTGCCGCAGAAAGAAATCACTAGGAAATTCTTCCCACTCGCACACGTAGGCTGTTCATTGATCCTTCACGTACCCATTTTGTCGGTTGGTTGCTGAGAGTTAGTGAAGAGTTTCTCCAGTGGTGGTTCGCGACAGCGAATTTCGAGCAGCCCCGTCACTGACTTTTTTGGGTGGGCCCTAGATCTTCCGCGTGGGAGAGTTTGTGGGCGGTGGACTTCGGCAGTTAGGGCATTTTGAGCAGAGGCCTGTCCAATTTGGCTGGTGGCCATGTTCTTCCTATTTATGGGGCGGCCCTACTCGCGGCCTAGGTACCTCTGGGGACAGAACAGACCACCGGCACCGTTCTTTACATGACAAAGGAAGTGGCGGATCTGGCGTTCGAACAGCTACTGAAAAATAAAAAATAAATGTAATAAACATCTTTACTCAACTTGGTATCTTTTGCGTGATTTCGAGAGATTTGATTTGATCGTAGCTTAATATTTGCGTTCGTAAAAGGTGAGTTATTACGCAGCCTGTACCGGCGGCCTGTTTTGTCCCCCGGATGGCTAGATAGGTGGGCATGTGGGTAAGTATCTGGACTGTTTACTGGGCAGATACATAATTTACCACTTGTACCATATTTAGTTTCATAAGTTGAGTTGAGACTTTGGTAAGACAACTAGCGCGAGATATACCGAATATTGTAAATCGATACCTTCGCATTTTGGGATTCGATAAGATATGCGCCTAAGTATGCCAAGCAATCATCATCATTAGAACTACTAGTTAGCACGATTATAATTTATTGCTGATGACCGCTAACCCGCAACGCATTTGATCAGTTCACCGTCAACTGGAGACTGATGATCCAATGCAGCATTGGTTCGAGCTTACAATAATCTGCGGTGCAGTCTGCTATCTATATCGTACTAGTGACCATACAGTATGCACGAGAGGCTCAGAGCTGCAGGTTGAACATGTAGTGGCTTTTGTGCTTACCTATTCATGTCATATCTATTATTACACAATGGTGTTTGCCTATTCAAGTGTCCATGCGACCCGTCACTGCTGCTATCTATATCTCTATACGCAAAGCCGATACGGCTTTTCTAGTACATTACAGAAGAACGCTGTGGCTCACGCAGATGTCGAACAAAGGGAATAATAATGCTTTCGGGAATTCACACCACCTCGGTTTTTATACACGTGCTAATGGGACATCTCGTGAGCTTCTGGCTTAAGGCTCGCGATGAAGTCGCGAGTGACTTCGAAGCTAAGCCAACTGGACGCCATGCTCGGCGCAACTTTTAAAAGGTTGGGCACAATACCCTTGTAGAGGCCCTTGACTCCTTCTTGGGCAACAATCACCCTCACTGCGTCGGCGAGTGATTTGTACTTGTAGCCCATTCCGGACATGGTATTGATCTGGAATCGCCGGCGCAAAACGTCGCTAATGACGACGTTAGCCTGGTCATGATAGTGGGAAAATTCAAGTATGGCTTACAATGGATATGTGCAGGTCTGAGCCACCGCTCCGGAAACGGCACCAGCAAGCAGCTTGCGGGCCGCGCTGGGGTTTTTATCACCTTCTGGTGTTAAGTACTTCCTGACAGATTCGTAAACCATGAAGTTGAGTCCGACCTGGAGTATGTTAATATCACGGCTGAACTGCATCACCACGGTTTACGCACATATGGTGCCACACCGGCCACTGTCGGTATGATTCCACGATACAGTGCCGCCATACCGCCTTCGCTTCTGTACATTGTAGTCATTGTTGACCACATGCCGGGCAACTGCTGTGGGCGGCTGCCCAGCTCAGCGAAGCTTGCGGATTGAATCGACAAACGAGTTCTGACAATATCAAGGGGGTACGTCAGAAACACAGATGTAATGCCAGCGATTCCGCCACAAATTAAGCGCGTGATAGCAGTCAGGTCAGCCCCAGGCGTTGTCTCGAATAGGTGCTAGTGCGCCAAGTCAGTGAGGATATGAAGATAAAGTGCTCTTGCCCTGCATACCCGCTTGTAAAAATTGTAGCTGCTGAATTGTACTGCAGAGTAGGGCACAATACGGATGCAGTTGGTTCCGTTTCCTCTCATGAACCCTCTCCATCCCTCTTCCCTCCACATTTTGGCCAGTGCTTGACCAACAGACATTTTATACGCATCTCGCCCAACGCTCTGCACCTGCATAAGAATCTTTAAACGCTCGAGGGGGGAAACCACGGTTCTAGAAACTGCGCCAGCAACGCCACCTCCACAAAACGCAGCAACAACTGGTTGGGAAAGCCACTCGCGAATACCTCGAAATTGGACATCGGCCGCATGTCGAGGTTTCGTCGAATCTGAGAGGGGCTAGTTGATGTCAGCGATTGGTGCCTGCTTGAGAAGGGAAATCCCGTATCAATTGGATGCATACCGTCGACATTTTAGCAAATTGTTGCTTCAACGCAACTGCAGTGTCTCCTCAGTTGATGCCGTCGCATCTAGGCGCTAATTTTTTAAAATGCGCGCCCGTTCCCGGTGTGTCAACGTGCTGCCTTTCAGGTCGTCTATCCGGCACGCATTCGCTTTGAACAATACTCGCCTCCCAAATCCCTATCCTAGATCGTGATTCGCCTCCTTTAGTCGTCGGTACTAGTGGACTGTCGCGCAGAGCCACTGGTTGGCGTTTTGGCCAGGACCCTGGGTCAGCGCGAACGTGGCGCTACGTCGTTTTCCCCTGGCCAGTTAGACGAGCAGTGCACAAGGCAGTAAAGGAAGGTCGAATATCGTCAGCGAGCGGCCGGATGCAGATACAGTCGACTTTGACCAGTCTCAGTTAAAGGTAGGCTGGAGGAATTGCTCGGGTCCAGTCGGTAGGAACCGCGCCTATTTTCTGTACCCTCGGGTTATTATCGGCCACGACACTGCAGAATAACCGGGCGGCCCACGGAGGTGCTGAAAGCTGGGGCCGCTCTCCACTCCAGAATTCAGAGCAGCCATACCTAAGGCCGTGATCACGAGTTTGACGAGCTTTCGAAGAAAAGTCTTAGCAGAGCCTTTGTGTAGCGCTTGCCTACAAAAGGCAGTTCTTTTCCTTCTTAAAAAAATAAAAATAAATTCCTTAAGACCTATTAAAGTTATGTAAATTTTTAATATACCTGTTTTACTATAAGCCTAATTATATTAGTAATAAGCCTAAGCCTATAACTTAATAAAATTTATCTATAAATTAGTATCTTTAGAGGTTAAGTCTCGCTTTATTTATAAAATAAGCTAAGTTAATAGAGGGCTAATAAAAGTACTAAAAAAGGCCCCTAATAGGGCTAGAAGGTTTTGTAAATATATATAATAAAGCTAGAGGGCATAAAGCTAGCGATTAGATTAATATTTATACTAATGGAGGTACTAGTAAAGGCGTTAGTAATAGTACTAGCGAGGGTATAGTAAAGGCATTAATAAGGTAGGTATATATTAAATCTCTAAATTGCTTTATTAGGGGTAGTAGTTTAACGCATTAGGCTCTATTATAGTAAAAAAATTATCTAGGGGCTAGGCTAGTACTTCTACTAGTAAACTTAGGTGGGGTGAGTACTAAGACATTCCCACTAAGATTCGATAGGGATAAATAGCGACGTCTCGTCAAACTCGTGATCACAGCCTAGCTACCTACCTACCTACGCGAGAGGGAGGTCTCTAGACATAGCTTCTATAAGCTGGTAGAGACCCTAACATAGAACCAAAAGTCTTAACATAGAAAGACTAGGTCTATTATAACCTAGAGGCACTTATTATAATATAGAGCTATTGCAAAGTGCAGATAGACATAGAATAATAGCGCGTATATAGAGAATCCGAGTTCTAATAGAGAAGAAGGTATAGAAGGCAGAGAAAGAATATATTAAGTTGCTTGCTAAAAAACTTCCTTCTGGTGGAAAAAGACTAGTTACTTATAGTAAAGTCTAGTCCTAAGTGAAACTAACCAATAACTAGTGTAAAACCGGGTATAGGGTAAGCTGGTATTAGGTATAACTGCTGATGTTAGAGGTTAGCGGGTCAAATACCCCTATAGGGTAGCTGATTTAAGTGCTAGCGCAGATTGCAGCTGATGCCGGCAGCTGTGTTGCAGCTGATAGTGGCAGCTATGACGTGCACAGCTATACTATATGTGTCAATTGCTAGCCCAATTGCAATAAGAGCCTTAAGAGAATTATAGATATCTTGACAGAATATAGCTACTTGAAAGGTATCTAATTTAGCCAGCCAGCCAGTTGACTTAGCTAAATCTTCAAATTTCTCCTCGCCGGCCTCTCTAAAGCATCCTCCTATACACACATACACACAGACACGTACAAATAGCCCTCTAAGAACCCACCAGCAAGCCCTATAGTAGGCCTTATATAGCCACATAAATACATACCTAGGTAGAGGGGCCTATTTTTAGATATAGCTAAATTACACTATAGACCTTAGTATATATTCCTCCTATCTAGCTAGCCTATTAGGGTATATAATATATTATAAGTGTTATGGACTGGCCTCACGGCTACTATAGGTGAGCGTTATAATTATTATTAATTCTCTTAGAGAGAGAAGAAGGAAGAAGAGAGGGCGAGGCCCTCTCTCCACCCCCCTAATCTAGCTTATAGTCTACGCTTAAGGAGAGAGCTTAGTAAGCTCTTACATTAAGCCCCCTAGGGAGCGGGCAAAGCCCGAATCCTTTACATACCCCCCTCCTTTAGCGCCAGACCGGAATAAATATAGGATAGTAGTGTTAATACTACGCATACACTAGCTATTAGAAAAAAAAGAAAAAATTATTCTATTACCATATTAGTGTGGGCGTATCCTAGTGCGGATTAACTATTCTTATCACATTTATACTATATAGGCCTACTATACACTATATCTCCGCTATATATACTATAGTATAGAGAAACTTATACACTAGTGCTTTATATATATATAGGGGGCTAGGTATAGACTATAAAGGTTATACCCCACTTTATTTACTTATCTTAGCTAATTATATATAATACTTCTATAATATACTTTACTTCTATACTATAATTAGGGCTATATATAGCCTTTAAGGCCCTTTTATAATACTACTTATCTTTAAAGTAAATATCCTATAAAAGAAGCCTTAGGGCTATAGCTATTACTACTACTTCTTATAAATTTCTATTTACCCCTATCTAATCTCTCTCTTCTATCTTATAAAGTCTCCTATAAACTCTTATAACTATATTCTTCCCCTAATTTCCTACCCACCTATTATTAACCTCCTAACTTTTAAATCCTAATAACACCCTTACTACCCTCTAACACTACTACATTATGTCTACTACGGTAGCTCCCCCTCCCCCTCCTCCACTAAAGGGTGGTGGTGGTATTAGTCCTTCGGGGCATAAAGCCCCCCGCCGCTCTATTAATAGCATTCTCGTTATTAGCGATTTAGACGATGAGGCTTACGCATCGGAGAATGAGGAGGAATACCCCTACCTCATATGCCTCCACGCCGCCGCTAAAAATTTAGCGCTTGACTGCGTTTAGACGAGTACCGGCTCCTGTGCGGCCTGCCGTCGCAAGAAGAAGACCTGCGTCTATGACCAGGCACTTTTCGCCAGTAACCCGCGCCTCCACCACGCCGCCAAACGTGTGCAATAATAATAAAACTTAAGGTAATAATAATAACTATGAATAGAGAAAACGCGTGACTAGTAATGAAGGTTTACTAGTATTAGGGCAGGCGCGATGTGACCTGTATCTGGGGGTGACCTGAAAGTGGGTGGCCGACGTTAGTCATTTTTGCCGTTGGCGCATACTAGATCAATCTTTTCTAGAGCGCTCACTCGCAGATACCTAGCAAGTATATGATAATGCGAGGTCAAATAATTTAGCATATTCTTATAAAATTGTCATAGAGTAGCAAGTCTCTATTTATCTCGTAACGATTTGTCCCAGACTTGGCCACAGTACCGGGGCCGAAAGCCTGGAAAGCACTTCAAGCGAAATAACCCGTCATTAGTAGAATAGCGGCAACGAACACCAGTGTGGCCAATGACTGCTATGGAGATGTAAACCGCCTGCTAAGACCGCGGATTCTCCATTTCGCTCCCTTCTGCTGGCGCGATAGCGGCGTCGGGAAGCACAGCACACTACAGGCAGATATTGTACACCGCCCAAAACATTATATCAGTAGGCTCTGCCTAGTCTCCCCCTCATCCTCTCGGCCCGAGACTTGCCAGGATTCGTCTCCAATGGGAATCGTTGAAATGAATGATGGATTCCCACTCATTGATCGGCGTGATGGAAAGCGTCTGATGGAATGCCTTCACCGAGACACCGCAACAACAGCTCTAATGTTCTAGGGCAGAGAGGGCTAACGGTTCCTGGTGCAAGGAGCTTTGATTTCTGACATCGACCCAGCTCGTCCGAAAGCGGCTGTAGCGTACGCGATGGCATTCAACCTCGTCAGCGTGGACACGAATGGACCATTGGGCAATAGGAGGGGACGCATCTCACGTCACAACGCTCGAGGCTGCCGCCGGGATCCGAGGCGCGTTCTTGGACTAGTACGATTCTGTCCTGGGCCATATCGATGAGTTGCGGCTCTTTCAGCAATTTCTCGTCGCGCGTCAGGGCTGAGAAGGCTTCGCGCCTTGACGGTTCAAGAGTGTCAAGATCTACAGCTCGAGGGCCGCGCGCTATCGTGGCGTCAGGCTTCATCCAGCCCGACATGTATCAATGTCATTCGTCGTCCTCGCGACGGGCTTCAAGGGTCGCTTTCGAGAACCCAGTTTGAAGGCCAGAAGACGGCACTGGTGGATCAAGACGCAGGGAGCTAGGCGGCGATCTGGCGGAGAGCTTTCGGCTCTCGTCGTGGGTCGCCTTCATCTCTGGAGGAGAAAGTAACGAAAGACGAGAGCCCAACCGAGAAAGAGAAGCAAAATTCTCATCTATGTGGCAGGATAAGAAGACGTTCAATAAAGGAGACGGTCAATAACGTAGCGATTTTCAATGCCTGTTTGTTTTTGTCAAGGTTGAGAGGCTTGCGCGGAATGGAATTGTGCCTGGCGGTGGCTTAGGCAAGCAAAGCTGGTGTGGAGCCCTACCTAAGCGTTGCTTGCCCGAAGCTGTGGCAAACAATTATACGAGTGCCGGCAGCATAAATTTATGATCAAGCGGTTGATATGTCGGAGGAGAAAAACAGTTGTGTTTTTGATTTGAGTCAAACTACAACAATTCGTATCTCATTCGTTCCTGTGGCGTTGATGTGATTACCCTCGGCTCACGAAATGATGAGACGGGCATGTTAGCGTGGCGCTACTGTGGCTTGTACTTTGCTGGCTCGTCCAGAAACAAGCTTCAACCCTTCAGCTAACTATCCCTGTGCCTCTACACTATTGTACACATCGTATTTGGTCATTCATCAAAGCGTTGCAGCGGTGAAAAGTCAAACACCACATTGTATCGAATTAATGATCGGACTCCGTCTGGAACTCCTACTCCGCTCCAGGCCTGCTACCCCTCTCGGCACTTCAATCGCGCCACCTTTCGCTTTGTCAACCGGTCTAGGGCAACGCATCGGCAAAATATCGAGTGTTGGCGTGCGCGAATAGTACGGTCGCCATGTTCTTCGAAGGTCCAATCCAGGAGGGTATCTCCACGGCCGTCGGCCAGCAGAGGCTGCTGCTTTGCTTCGTAACAGGTATGAGCCACGTACTCTGGAGCCAGGCAGCTAAGTGACGCAACTCTGACCACGATAGACGACAACGGCGAGAGTCGAACCTGGGAGAATGAGTATCTCCAAGATGAATCTGTTTGTTCCATGACATGTATTACTTGGCGATATATATTAATGGCGTATAGATCAATCACTCAATTGCCGCCAAAGCAGTTGCATTACGCCTCAAGGCCGGCTCTGAGGAGGCCAGCTATCTCGCTCAAATTTTCCCGCTGCCCAAGACACCAACCATTGTGATTATGAAGCATGGCGAGCTTAAGGAGTACATCGCGTCGGGCACTACCAGAGACGAACTGCTCCGACGGCTGGCCAGCGCCTTTGCTGATGGCAACGCTGCGGCACCTGCGCCTGCGCCATCGACACCGGCAGCAGGTACCGCTACTACCGCTGCCGCTCCGGCGCCCAACGCCGGATCGCCAGCGCCGCAGTCATCTTCGCACGTTCCTGGAAGCCCAGAATCAGACGGTTCCGAGAACGTGCGACGTGTTCTCGCCGAGAGAGCCGCCAAGGCCCAGAGAGAAGCTGCTTCACATCAGGCCAAGGCCGCGGAGGCTACGGCCGCTGCCGCTGCCACCGCCGCCACTTCTGCCAAAGGCAAAGGCAGGGCTGTGGTGGAACCAGCAGCTTCCCCAACCCAGACCGATGCTCAAAGGGAGGCCACTGATCTGATCAAGAAGAGGAAGGCGCAGCAAAACGACGAGCGCCGCAGAATTTTGAAACGAATCGAGGACGACAAGGCAGCGCGCCGCGAACTGGCCGCGCAGCGCCAAAAGCAACGGCAAGATGATTTTGCCGCTGCAGAATCCGAGGCAAAGGAGCAGCAGCAAGCTAGGACGTTGTCTAAAGCAAGCGCGGGCTCTGTCGCTGCTATCCAGGTACGGCTGTCGGACGGGTCTACGCTCAGAAGCAAGTTTCAGGCCACCGAGAATATCAAGGACATTCGAAAATGGGTTGACAAGGAACGGTCAGACGGCCAAGGCCCGTACTACTTTAAGCAGATCCTCACGCCGCTTCCGAACAAGAACATTGACACCACAGAAGAGGGCAAATCTCTGGGGGAGCTCGGGCTGTCTCCTTCGTCCACGCTTCTACTGATTCCGATTCAGCGATTCGCTGCGGCATATGATGGACAGGGCTCTTCACAGGGCTACGTCTCTCAGCTTCTCGGTCTTCTTCTAGGCGCCCTCACCTGGCTCATGGGCCTCGTCGGCCTCAGTGACGCGGCAGCCCAACCACAGGTGCAGGCTCCCTCCCAGCAAGCAACGAGTGCGGCGGCCGCTCTGCGGAACCAGCGTGTCCAAGCATTCCAGAATCCCAATGATAGACGGGGCGATCAACAGCTCTACAATGGCAACTCGGTGAGTAGTATCAATATTGCCACGAATTGCGGTTTTAACACGTCGCAGTTGAATTTCGAGCCTCGGCCTGATGAAGATGAGAAATGAGAAACCCGACTAGGGTTCTTTAGTTGTATTTGAGTTGGAGCGCTGCCTGAATATTATACAAGTTTTTGTAAAGATCTACGCCACGCCTTTGCCGGGTGCCTTTTGTACATTCAACACACTGTAGCTAAGGACGTTGCCACTTCTTAACTGGCACTCCACTTTTGCCAGTTTTCTTGGGAGATTTTGCTTTCTTTCAGACTTTGAAATCAGTCCATTTATGAGTATCGTGCGTCGCTCTATGCTTTGATCTTTATGCATCTAGGAAACGATCCAAGCCTCCGTCGTTTGATGTCGTGGCCTCGGTCGCGGGAATCTAGTAAGGAGCAGCAGCGGCCTGGCAGGCCTTGAGCTGCTCGAGGTACCAGTTGCAGATCTGCATGTTGCCGCCGTTGTCGTCCATGCACTTGGTAAAGCTGGTGGCAGCGCCGGCGCAGTTGTTCTGCTGCAGCTGCTCCTGGGGCTGCTGCTGGGCCTGGAGCTGCTGGGGCGCGGGCTCCGACGAGCCACCGCCGAAGAAACCGCCAATGGCGTGGCCAATGGAGGAGCCAACAGCGACACCGCTGGGAAGAGTTAGTTTCGTGTGTTCTATGCTGGTGTTCGTGCCACGCAAAAGTATCCAAGGGCTCTAGAGGAGACATCCCAGGTCCTTGAAACACTTCTCCAAATAGGCGATGGTTTCGAGTTTCGGGAAAGAAGACACTTACGCAGCAGTGCTGGCCATTTGGCCGAAGAGACCGGGGCCCTGCGACTGCGCAGGAGCCTGCTGGTACTGCTGAGGCGGCGCGGCCATGGTGCTGCCGGGACGAGCCTGCTGGGGAGCGGGCGCAGGGGCGGCGGCGGTCGGGCGAGTAGGGGCGCGCGCGGGGGCACGGGCGGTCGAACGTTGGCGAGGCATTGTGAGATATTGGGTATGTTGTGGATTGGTTGATTGGAAGACGGGCGTGGTTCGTGGATCTGGAGATGAAGAAACAACAGGATCTGGGATGGGTGAAATGGAGAAATGGAAGCTCGGGGAATGGTAATCCGCAAAGACCGGTTGGATGGTGGCGACGTGTGGCCAATCAGGGCTGATACCTGGCCCACTCAGGCCAGCGACAGGGTGACCGCAGCTGGCGATTCCATCACAAACAGATATCAAGCAAGCACCACTTGAAAACAAATACGAAAATCGATTTTCTTCTCTCTACTCTTTGGATTGCCCTAAAATTGTGCGCATCGATGATCATGGCACATGAGTACTCTTGAGGAAGGTGACTATAGCTGCTGAGATGGTCCAGCAAGAGAAGTGACCAAGCATGTCCACGACTGCATTTATATACTCCTCCATTAGCTTCTGCCTTGGAAATTCTCATGTTGACTGCCAAGAAGCAACACAATATGCCACGGGTGACTTTTCGCCCCTCAATTCGCCATTCCCCCAAACGGGTGTCGCCATTACGCACCTTCGTAGCAGTCTTCGCAGACCATCCGGAGTAGATAGCCTTGGGTGAGATGGACGGGCGGCACCAGATGGCAGCACTTGGCCTGTCCCGTCGGCCTCCGCATGTCGCCGCAGAGCACCAGCTCCTCGTGGACAACGTGGCCTTACATGCCGCGCATCTCGTACATGCTGCAGACGCATTTCCCACGTATCTGCAGGAACAGCTGCTGCCACGTCCTGAGCGCCGCGTCAATCTGGGAAATGCTGATTTGCGCTGGGGGCAGCGGCGGTAGTTGCGGCTGTGGATGGGAACGCATGGTTGACAAAGTTGGAGTGACTATTTTATCGTGTCAAGTCAGCAACAGACACAAAAGCACCGGACGGAGAATGCCCCTTTGCAATGGATTTCCAAGAGCTTTGCAAAGATAGACGTCAAGGTATACTTATCAGTCGAGAAGATAGACAGCATCAGTGGTGCCGCACTGCTCTATAAGTATGCTCAACAACGTCAGGGCGGCAGCAATGCCAATATCTGTACAACAGAACTGCCTGTGCAACCGTACGACGTCCATATTGCAACACAATAGTCGCCGCATCCCCTCGATCCGATTGGATGACTCCGCACTCTATGTTTAATTACACTGCTTTGGTCGAGGTCATAGTCATTGGCCAGGAGGGCTGCACAGCTGCGGCTGACGAACGATGCTGGTGTAATTCACAAGAACAAGGTGCTACATGAATACCGAGAATGGCTTTATTAGTGCCGATATCGCCGTCGACATCTCCAGAGGTCATTTATAAACCAATTATAATATCTGTACTAGATATGATCAATGAGTAAATTACGACCGGCCAGCATCGGCCGTTGGGCGCTGTTATGTTGGACAAGCATATACAGGGGCCTGGTCGATCAGTAAGTACTGGAATGTCTGGGTATGGACGGCAACTAATGATTTCTAGTGGATATAACAAGCTCATTTATAGTTTAGAAATAGCATTGGTGACTATATGCATTTTATAGAGCAATTTGAATGTCGTTATTCACTGGTACGACCATGGTGAGCTTTCAGCCCCCAGCGCTGTAGGGCTGGCTCCTGTGTTCCAGCTACGGCTTGGCGGCTAACATGCCTACCAACAACATTTGCTATCAGCCAAATATCCTGTCCTCACCGTAATGGCCCAGGCCATGCTCACCGACTCACAGCGCGACCGGTTTTTTGTATCCTCGGGAGACATTATCCCGGGCGGCAAGACTACCTGGTATATCGTGGACTGGGACCAGCGGCGAACGTTTGGCGTCACCATTAATCAGTACCGCTTCGATGAGGAGCTCGCCGTCGAGTACCTCCACAACCACGTCGACCACGTCGATACCAAGGCTTGTCACCTCTTCATAGCACCTGACGGACAGCTTCTGAGGACGTCGGCCGATCCGACAGACGATGTGGAGCGCTGCGTGGAATTCTTTCCAGTCGCCGATCACTATCTGGCACCCGGAAACTCGACCATTTGCCGGTCGCAGCTGGAAGAATTGGACAGACTAGGTGCAAATGTAGACTTGGTGTCCTATCAAGAAGAGGGGATGTCAGAACCGAGCCAGGTATGCAGGCAATCAAGACAGCAACGCAAATCACCACCCGTGCTAAGGCGGGGCAGGTGGCCTTTAAGTATTACTTCGTCTCACAGTTTCAAGACCGGTTATGGGACGAAATATATCTGTGGATGCGTCTTCCATTGCATCCCAGCATTGTGGCTTTCGACCGCGTCGTCACAGAGGAGCTGGAAGGCCGCGTCGTTGGCTTTACGAGTCGTTTCATCCAAGGCGACACCTTGGAAAAGAACACATCCAGGCTGCTTAAGCTGAAATATCTTCAGCAGCTAATGGACCTCGTAGATAAACTCAACCTCAAGTGCCGCATCGCTCACCAAGATCTCGCACCGCGCAATCTGCTGCTCGACGCTGAATCAGACTGCATTATGCTTTTTGACTTTGACAATGCTGCGGCCATTGGCCAACGATGCTACTGGGGCGACCGCAACGACGTCAAGGGCCTTGTTTTTACGCTGTATGAGATTATCACAGAGGACGTGTCCCCTCGGAGCATGCCATTTGACGAGCAAAACGTGGACGACATCATTGCGCTAGAGGACTGGCCAAAGCAGCCCCATGTCAGACTTGATCACCCCGTGTCGGACTATCGTGATCTAGTCAAGAGCTGGACTTTGCGGTGGCTGAATGGCGTGGCAGCACCCTTTAGCTCCGCAGAGCTGACACAGGACGCTATCGTCTTGCCTGTTATGCCTGACGGACCGCTGCGAGAGATGGAGACGTTCAGCAGAGATGCGGACGGGAATCGCGTCTCCAATATCACAATGGTGCCAAAGCTCACTTTTCGTCGGGTAGCGGAGGAGAGCCGCGGACGAAAAGTTGTATCCTGGGCACGGCCGTCGCGGAGTCGCCTGGCAAATGGCGAACGCCGGCTGGCTACAGGTCAAAAACTACATGACACTTGATGTTGGCATGACGGTTCTTCACAGTTCTTTAGCTTGCATTATTGAAACATCAAAGAGAGAATGAAAATGTTTTTGAACCCATAAACCCAAACGCCGCGCATGTATGTTCTCCGAATCACATGCAGGATTCAACCTGCAAACTGCAAAGGTCTGTGATGAGCAAGTCTACACCATGGCCCATTGCTCCAATCTCAACTGCTCCGGGTATCCAAATAGTGGCTTCTTCATGCTTCTTATCCTATAATTTACTTCCTGCTCTTACCCTTGGCCTTGTGCTTGTGTTTTGACTTTTTAACCTTGCCATCGTCAGCGGAGCTCGGTGCCGATTCATCCGCTGGGCGCTTGCGTCCCTCGACAGATTTTAGCAGCGCCTTGGCACGCTCTTCGGCAATCTTTTCAGCCAATCTGCTGCTCAGGGCCTTGTTGTCGCTCTACGAAAACAGTTAGTTGTGTAGATGAAACTCGCGGGTTGTGGTGAATACTCACGAGGTCTGCCTTGAGCACACGCGCCGCAGCCTCTTGATTCACTGTTGTAGTGCGTTGAGCTACAGGCTCCTCAATAGCCTTGATCTTGCCGAAATACTGCTGGACGCGTTTGAGCTCGGCATACACAGCGTGGTTCTGCGCATCTGCGCCTTGTAGCTTGAGAGCAGCTGTGAAATGAGTCAGTATGGCGTGTCTTGACGACAAGAAAAGCACACAATTAACTGACAGAATAGAAGAGACTCTATCGAGTAAGCTGCTAGAGAAAAGAGCTTCGCCTTGTCCAATAGCGGCAACTGTGATGAAACCTCGCCAATGTCGCCTAGTAGCGGCGCAAGCGCTTCCTCCAGGTTGTCCAGCTGCGAATCCAGCATATCAAGATCGCGCGTAATATCCTTGATGTCGGCCATCTCGAATCACTCAGTCGATGAGTTGTAATAGATTTTTACTCTGTTGCGCGATGTCTGCGTTACACTCATTGATTTGATGATGCATTCGCTTCTGTTTGGCGTTGGCCAACTTTTCGGTGCACTTAGCCGATTTATGCACTTAGCGGGGAGTCACTTGTCGCCAGCAAAAAAATACGCCCAGCAGGCCGGCTAATCCAATTGCTGCTGACCATTTCGCACGCTCGTCATTCGTCGCCTCCCGAAAATCTCCTTTGTCGCTCAGCATCACGAACGCAATTCCACGGTCGGCGCGCCTTGCACGACTTCTCTCCTACCGCCGACTTTTCGCCAAAGCGAATGCATTTCGAATAATTATCCCGCCTAGCTGCACGCCGCTGCCGCCTCCGTCTCAGCCAGGAGCTCGTCTTGCACGTGGCTCCATACCGTCAAAGTGGCTCGGTTACCTCGCCCGCGGTTGTCCGCAACGGACCTTCACAGACAAATATCATGTACACGAGATAGCCAATGCTCCGTCGCCGGAGCCGCGCGGTGCTACGGCACTGTGGCGAGCGCCGGCACGGACAAGCAAAAACCTCGCGGCGGTCCCGAACTAGCCTACCGCCCAAAGCAGCGCAACGCAGCAACGTCAGGAAATGTCGAGCCTACAATAATACGAAAAGGTCACGGGAATCCGTTATACGTACCGTCTGTGCGACTGTCGCCCGAGGCGTCGAAATCGCCTTCGGTGCATAAGATTCATATTCTCGGCGAGGATGCGCGATCCAAGTTTATTGCGCACGCGCTGTCCGGAGTGTACGATTCGGTCGAGCGACTGGCGTGGACGCGGCCATCCAACAAATACCGATATTTACAGCGATTCGACAAGAATGGCACTGCCACCATTGAACCGCTCAACGTTGGGCGACAAACGCTCGCGAGCAAGAGCGATGCACATATTGACGAGCTCGTCGTATCTAGCAAAACCGCACAAGGGGCCATGGAGGCTCTCGATGCAGTCAAGCACCGGGTAGACAATGACACAACCGTCTGTTTAATGACAGACGGCCTGGGCGTGCTAGAGGACGTACGGCAAAAGATCTTTTCAGTACCAGACAAGGAGCCCACGTTTTTGCTGGGCAACATGAGTCACAAATTTGTCTTTAATAGGAACTTTGATTCGGTTCGGCAATTACGTTACGGCATGTGGAACATCACATCGGTACAGCGAAGTGCCGTCATGTCGACGGAGCAGCCCAAGGTTGAGACGCAGAGCAACTTTGTCAAGTCACTGCAAGCGGCCAAGCTGCTTAACACGGAATACACTCCATTCGACAGCTGGTTCCGATACAAGCTGCCAGGCGTTATATTTGACTCGGCGGTCGAACCTGTGTGCTTGCTTCTCGAAGTACCCTACTCGGGGCTGCTGCAAAACGCTGGCGCTAGAAAGCTCATGAGCAGCTTGCTGGAAGAGATTGTCTCTGTTTTGCGACTCATGCCCGAGATTGGGCGCGCCGAGACGTACCACGAGCTCCTGGATGTCGACCGCGCGCAAAAGGCACTATACCGACGCATTCTGCACCACCGAAACCGGGAGAGCAGCTTGGTACAGGATATTCGAAGAGGCCATCCGGTCAACGTGGACTACCTGAATGGGTACTTTTTGCGCCGCGCGCACTCGCTCGGTGTGCAGGTGCCGACGAACAAGATGATGTGGGATCTGGTCAAGGCTAAGAATGCGATTGCGACGCAGCAGCGCGATGCATATGTGCGCATCGAGGAGACGTCAGTGACGCCAGACATGGAGGATGAATATAAAACGACGTCTAGTTATTAGACTCTGTACAAATTTACATGTTTTTCAGCATTACAACTAGAATCGATTTGATTTATTTCACGATCTGCCACATTGCGGTGGCTGTATAGCCAAGCTACGCTTGTAATGTCAATGCCACGGCTTTTGAGAGGTCTCTCACTTCTGCATCACCATTATTCTTGTGTATGAATACTTGTCTTTTATTCCATAGATCCTATTGTATATTCGTCATGGTATTTTAGCTTAACAAGAGGTCGTGGTAATTGGTTATGTGTGTTCATAGCCGCGACTTGAAGAGAGTGGCTGGCTACCCTGCACAGGTGAAGCAAGCTTGCTATTTTTGAGGTCACCTTTATTAAGATAGAGCTTATGCGACTCTGGAATCAAGAAACTCAGTAGTACCATCTTTCGGTTGTTTTGTTCAGTCGGGGAATCTACTATTTAAGCAATATACTGTGTACTCTGTACTGCCAATCACTTACTCCGGCCTGTCGCCCCACCGCCGAGAGTGGTCTGACTTGGACCAGCTCCAGAGCTACTTATCTTGAGACCTCGCCATTCCCGGAACTCTTCAACACATTGCCACGAAACACAATGGCGTCAATACAGCGTCTGCGACCCGTCGCTCGTCGGACATTGCAGGTCAAGACATGCGCGGTGTGCGGCGCCGCCTCTAGCCACCACCAGCAGCAGCGCACCTTTTCCGTCTTCAACCGGCCGCGGCCCAACTACGAGGGCCATGTGCCGCTGACGAAAATCGAGCGAGCCAGTCTCGCCATTGGCTCCGGCGTCATGTCCCTCATCAACCCCTACCGTCACGGTACGTTCCAGGAACACATCCAGCCACGATTCTCCGTTGACTCTCCTATTTAGACCTCATTGCCGCCCTCGGCGAGGCGACCGCGACACCATACTTCATCTACCGCCTGCGCGACGCCATGCTCGCCGACGCCACCGGCAGGCGGATCCTGCGCGACCGGCCGCGCATCACCTCGCAGACGCTCTCCATGACGCGCCTGCGCGCGCTCCCGCCTGGCAGCGTCGGCCGCGCCTACGTGGACTGGCTGGACCGGGAGGGCGTGACGCCCGACACGCGCTCGGCGGTGCGGTACATTGACGACGCGGAGTGCGCGTACGTCATGCAGCGGTACCGCGAGTGCCACGACTTCTTCCACGCCGTGACGGGCCTGCCAGTCGTAAAGGAGGGCGAGGTGGCGCTCAAGGCGTTTGAGTTTGCCAACACGCTGCTGCCGATGACGGGGCTGAGCATGCTGGCGGTGACGACGATGAAGAAGCAGGAGCGTGGGCGCTTCTGGGGCATCTACCTACCGTGGGCGCTGCGGAACGGGCTGAGGAGTAAGGAGGTGATTAACGTTTATTGGGAGGAGCAGCTGGAGCGCAGCGTGGACGACTTGCGCGCGGAGCTGGGCATCGAGCAGCCGCCGGATCTTAGGGACATGCGGGCCAAGGAGAGGGCGGAGCGCAAGAAGTTGGCGAAGCAGGCTGCTCTGCGAGACTGAGGTGTGGTGAATGTTTTGGGACTTGTGTACTATTAGAGCGCGTCACTTGTACATTTAACAAGATCATCAGGGGCTGTTCTGTTCATGCCAGAAGCCGCAGCTTCTTTGGCGCGAAATGTCATGAATGTATTAGTCTGGCGGTGGTGTGTCTGCCAAATACTAGCAGATCAACCAAGTTGTTCAAATTTTCTCTGGTGTTTATGCATTTTTCATAGATCAAAAAAGTCGTCATCGTCGTCGTCCCAGTTCTTGCGCCGGCTGACCACAATCTTCTCCTCCTCCTTCTTCTCGGCGACGGCGTTGAGGAGCTCCTTGAGCTGCTCCTCGGTCACCTTTTGCCGCAGCTGGCCCGACTGCGCCAGCGCAATCAGCCGGTTCTCAATCTCGGCGGCGCGCTCCTCCTTGACGAGGCGGATGCGGCCGAGGCGGTCGGCGGCCTCGGGCTGCAGGATCTGGTTGAGGATGCTCTGGCGGGCGTCGTCTTGTTGTCTGTGCCCATGCGTCAGGTCCGCCCATATTTACGACGCTGCGTTTATGTCTGAGAATTTTGCTGAAAGACTTACTGTCGCTTTTGCTCTTGGTCTTGTGCGCCGCCGCCACCTTGGCGGCCACCACCACCACCACCGCCGCCGCCTTGCGCCTTGAGCTGCTCGAGACGAGCCTTGCGGATCTGGACTGTGTGTTAGTGTCGCGGGATGCATCGGGAGGAGGAGAGCTAGGGTGCTTTACCTGTTCGAGCTCGGAATCGTCCATTGCGACAGTGTTCTGTGCAAACGTGCAAGACAGCCCCCGCGGCGGGGCAGAATAGCGGCAAGATTAGAGGGGCATCTGGAAATTACATAAGGTGGTGTGTTGGTGTTGCAACAGTCGAGATGGGATGAAAAATGATGGAAAATGACGCTGTAATAAACCTACAAAAAGTGTTGTTCAAACATTTATTTCTCTATAGCAAGCCGGATTCTTCCCAACAACTAGAAATTGGATCCCGGTATTATGACCATTGTCTGCTGGGTGCCTGCAAGGCCCGCTATCTTGTCGACACTGACGGGCCACTGCGAGACAGGCATACAGGCTTGATCGCCTGTCTGAAAGCTGACGTGCCTTGCTGATATTACGGGCTTAAAAACGACTGATACACAAAATTTTAATTGATGCAGATAGGTGGTCAACATTATCGACAGTTGGGATGACCGTTATCATCAGTGCGCAGACGTAGCGCAGCTGTCGATTGTTTCTTAATAACTGTTTTTCATTTCTCCTTTTCTTATTTTCAACAGATTCCATCTCGTCATGTTTTGGCGTCAACGGGAATAAACGTACCGCCCCTGTGGCAGGACCAGGCCAGAATATTTGACAGAAGAGTCATGGAAGCTACGCCACAAGGTTGCAACGACCGGTGGCGGTGCCGAAATGCCCTGCCCCCTTGCTTTTAGATTCCCGTCGTTCCACATCTGGTCATGGCCTGCGCAGCGACCAATGGCCTAAACTTTTGTTCTTGTTCATCAATCCACGTCATGACGACAGAGGCTTTTTTCCTTGCCTCGTCAAAAGTCTCCGAGCGCACCTGTGCCTGTTCAGCCTCGGCGCAGTGTGCCCACCCGAGATCGCGACAGGAATAATTCAATCGGCACTCGGGCACTTGGTCACAACCCACGTCGACAACGCCACACCACCAAGGCGGCGAGAGCTGACAGCCTCACCAACGTCATGACCCAACGGCTGTGCTCTATCGGCGTATGCCAGATCCGGTCAGAGATCGGCGCCGATATTCCCAGTTCCACACGTCCTCCCACCGACCTCGTTCCCTCGTCCAACGGCTGCTGTCCTGGCGGCTCCTGGACCGAATAACTCTCCGTCAGCCTTCAAAGATACGTCATGATGGAGGTTTAATGCATTGGTATAAGTACAGTCGGCACGGCGCAACCAACCCGCAGCTGACGGTCTCAATTGACACTCCATAACTCCTCTCTGCGGACACGCAAGACGCCACTTCACCATGCGTCTCTCCTATGCCCTTCCCACGATTGCGGCCTTGTGCGCCAATCCAGCTCTCGGCGACTTTGTCACGCCGACATACCCAACGCCGGCCGACCTGAGCAGCAATCACAGCCTGGTCCACACCGGCTGGAAAAACCTCACCTCGACGCTGGATCGCTACTTCCAGGGCAAGCTCAACTCCTCGGTGGCGGCCGCATTGGCCGGCCTGGAAAACGTCACCTTTTCCGCGGGCCTCTTCTCGCTCAATGACCCCGGCGCGTTGCAGCTGCAGTACCACCACACGGCGGCCGAGGTTCAGGCCAGCAAGGTCGGCACGCAAAAGGTGGACGGCGACAGCATCTACCGCATCGCGTCCGTGTCGAAGCTCATCACTGTCTTGGCCGGCCTGCGGGAGCTGAGCGACAATGACTGGCATCGGCCGCTGTCCAAGATCAACCCCAATTTCAAGCGACAGATGCAAAAGTCGACGGCAGTGGACATCATTGAGACTGCCCAATGGGACAAGATTACTCCGTGGGCACTGGCCTCCCAGCTTAGTGGTTTGCCTACAGTGAGCTTCCTACAACCCTACCCGATAAGATGGCCGTCCCTTTTAACGCTTGCGTAGCTTAGTTTTCTGGGTGAAAAGTACAATGCTTCTTTGGCATCAGAGTACGGCGCTCCGCTTGTCCAAAACCTCACCTCCCTCGGTGCTTGCATCGCAAAGATCTACACCAACCCGTTAGAGGAGCTAAGCTGCTCTCCTGCAGAAATAATATCGTCTGTAGATGCATACCCGCCAAACTTCTTGCCATGGGCCACGCCGGTATATTCGGACCTCAACTTTATGCTTCTCGCGCTGGCCATCACCAGCATCACCAACAAGACCATGACTGAAGTGTACAGCTCGGCCATCTTCCGCCCCCTCAACATGACCTCTTCCAGCGACAAGAGCGAGAATAAGACGCTGTCGCGCGCCGTCGTTGTCGGCACGCCTGAGTTGTACCTCGCACTGGACTCTTTTCCTTTTACAGCGCCGTCGGGCGGCGTCTTGTCGACCGTCCATGACTTGCAGAAGCTGGGTCTGGGCATCCTCAACAGCACGCTGCTTCCCAGGGAAGCGACTGCTAAGTGGATGAAGCCCGTCTCGCTCACCGCCAGCCTGAGCTACGCCATTGGCGCACCGTGGGAGATTCATCGTTTCGTGCACCCCACCTCGGGCAAGGTGACGGACATTTACACCAAGCTTGGCGACTCGGGCAGCTACGGCGGCGCCCTGGCCGTGATTCCGCAGTACAATGCCGGCTTTGCCCTGCTCAATGCTGCCGTGGGGCCAGAGCGCTCCGACGTCGTTCTCGGCCTCCTCGACGCCATCACCAGCACCATCCTGCCGGCGCTCGAAGCGCAGGCCCTTGCCGAAGCCAAGTGCAACTTTGTCGGCGAGTACAAGTCGTCTCAGGGTAGCGGTGTCGAGGCCATGATCAGGATTGGCTACAACGCGTCGACGGACACCGACGTGCACTCGGACCTGGTGGTGACGGACTGGGTGTACAACGGCACCGACGTGCTGAAGAGCCCCTTGTTTGCCGGCGTCCCAGCGCGCCTCGAGCAGTCCATTGTCCGGCCGGGCAAGGACGGAAAGCCGCGCCAGATTGCCTTTATCCTGTCCAGCTACAACCAGACGCCGACGTACGCGGCCGCCAAGATGGGCTCCTGGACGGGGCTGTACCACTCTGACGGAGACTTTACGTTTACGGATCTGCAGCGCTGGGGCGGCAAGGATGTGCGCCAGCTCGTGTTTGATCTGGATGCGCACGGCGCGGCAGTCAAGTGCACGCCGTCGCATCAGAGAATCGAATTGACAAAGTCAACGAAGTAGTCAGGGGATCGAAACGAGGTCTACATTTCGACTGAGGTAGAGAGTGTATGTAGAGCTCCACCTCATTTCAAGACTATCTTGCCTCGCCAATTGCATACAATGTTTTGTGAGCAACTGATCAGATGCAGTCTAGGAGTATTGGAAATCACTAGCTGCTCGAACCATCTCTTGAATCAGTAGCTGTGGAGATCTGCTGTACTGAGTGAGGGCAGTCTTGTGGCCGCGGCTTGTATAGAGAGATGTGGAGGAGCATATGAATGAAGCTCTGTATAGACAATTGCAGTCATTATTCCGGCCATTTTCATTCATCCACAAGTCTCACAATATATTTCAACAGGGCGTTTAATGCCAAAATAGAATTTGACGTGCGCCTGTCGATCGCTCCAAAGATTTCATCTAGGTCACCACACAGCCGAGGTTCGAGCGAGATTTTGATCTGATACATGTCTAGACGCCTAGTATTTAGTTTGTTTGTCTCCGCAAGGAATCAACAAGCTCTAGCTAACGCTGGAGCTGGAACGATCAACTAATTATTCGTCCAACGGTGGCCACTCAGTGGTAGTTGAGCCGTACTTTTAGTGCACTACACACATTATTTCAGTGGGAGACGGCACTGTCGTGGCCGCTTCAACAGACCCTCCTCTATGGCTGGCCAGATCCGTTGAATCGTGCAGGTGTGAGCGAATAGTCATCGGTCATTACGAATCTCCAGTCATCAGAAGTCTTGAATGGATCCTCGACCCAAGTGCAGCCATGTGATTGGCTGTTGTCACCATGGCTAGATTAGCTGCAGCTTAAGAATCATTATGTAACGGCGCCAGGCCTAATTCGTGCCAACTTGGCGATGCACCAGGCCCGAGTTGGCGACGTATAAGAGATCGGTAGTGCCCGCGATCTCTAAGCCATTGCAAATGCTTGTGCGATACAGAGTGACCAAAGTTTTCCAAACCTTTCTGCCTCGCAATAGCCTCGTCTATATATGCCGCGCTTCGCCTCCAGCATTGCAATTTTGATTGCTTTTCTATCCACACTCATCATCCTCTTCAACCCTACTGCTTCCTCCTACTTTCAGCGACTCACCTCATCACTGTTCTCATCACCAACGATACACTCACCAAACATCACCACGACTACATCAACAAGCGCAGAACCCTCCATGATCAAGGCTGCGAGCAACATGTCCAAGTCTGTTCTGCGCCAAGCCAAGATTACGCCGCACCGCTCCGGCGCCCGTGGCCACTCTGACCACGGCTGGCTCAACACCTACCACAGCTTCTCCTTTGCGGACTGGTACAACCCCAAGTTTTCCCACTTTGGCTCTTTGCGCGTCCTCAACGAGGACCGCGTCCAGGCCAACTCGGGCTTCCCGACGCACCCGCACCGCGACTTTGAAATCTTCAGCTACATCCTGTCGGGCGAGCTGACGCACCGCGACTCGATGCTCGCCAAGGGCAGCGAGGGCGGCCCGTCGGACCAGTTCTACCGCATGCGCCGCGGCGACGTGCAGTTCACCACGGGCGGCACCGGCATCGCGCACAGCGAGTTCAACGAGCACAGGACGGACGCGGTGCACTTTTTGCAAATCTGGGCCGTGCCCTGGAAAAGGGGCCTGCGCCCGCGCTACCACACGCGCAGCTTTGACGACGCGGCCAAGCGGGAAGGCTTCGTCACGATTCTCAGCCCGCTCCGGGGCGGGCCCGAGGCGACGCCGCAGCAGGAAGAGGACGCCGAGCCGACCGTCGCGGGGTCGATCCCCATCCACGCCGACTTTGCCATGGGCGCGGGCATCGTGGCGCCGGAAAAGACGTTTGCGTGGGTGGTGGGCGCCGAGGCTACCGAGGCCAGCAAGAGAAAGGTCTATGTGCACCTGCCCATGACGCAGGGCGGCAAGGCCAGGATTCGCATCGATGGGCGTGAGGAGGCAGAGCTTGCCGAGGGCGATGGTGCCTTTGTCGAGGGCGTCTACGCTGGCGATAAGCTTGCGATTGAGAGCATTGGTTCGGCAGCGGCCGAAGTTATTGTTTTGGATACGGTATAATTGTAATGCGCTGCATGTTTGTTCTGTTTCTTTTTGTTGCGAGCTGGCGGAGAGGATTTGAGTGTATCTTTAAAGAGAAGAAAGTGAATAAATTTAGAACCAAAAGTCAACGACATTGTGGTGCATGTGTTAGAAAAACCGTAGATTGCTCCAAAGTTTGACTCTTTACCCTTTTGAAAAATAGCGAAAGCCCTGGTTTTGGACATTAGTCAAGTCCTCATCAATAGAATGAGCATGTTGAGCCGCATCCGCAGACATCGATTCACCTTGAATTCTCCCACTTGAGCGGCACACCAGTGACAGTCGCATTGACCACGACACCACACAGGCGCAGATACATCTGTCTAACAGCAAGTCGGTTAACATTCTCACTCGAGGCCTTGGGCGCAACAAGCTGCAGCTCTGCATGCTTGTCTACGCTGATCTACGGTCCACGTATTGCAGCGCCGACGTCATGTAGCGATTGTTCCAACGAGCGCAAAACCCTCGTGGATAACCATGGCTCTGAACCTCGGCCGAGCTGCCATGGAGCCGCCCAGCAACTTGTATACGAGAGTCAACCATCCAACGCGCAGATAGCGCCAACTGTGGCTCTGTCGGCCACCGGTTCAGCGGCTCTTTTGGTGACTGCGCTTTCTCCGCAGTTTCGTGAATTGCAGAAGCTTCTCAGTCCGGGGTTCGCGCTGTCCGAGGATGTGATCTTGGTCCGTTTTCCGAATTACCTAGCCGGCAACTATGGTCAGCCGTTGTCGATGCCAAATTATTACTAGCTCCAGAGACTGCCCGTCGTGATTTAAGAGTACGAGCCATGTAGCATACAATCTGACGATGGGAAGGCAGTTTGTAAATTAGGTTTCATGCTCTAGTTATAGATGTCAGCTCTGTGCAGGGTGCATCGCCAGACACCTGACAAGATCTCCGTCAACACCTTGTTGCTGGCAGGTTCTCAGTCCAAAACCCAGCCCAGAAATCAAGTCAAGTCGGATTCCAGCACGATACTACTGCGTCAAGCTATGATTGCTAAAAAACTCCAAGATGATGGGCGTGGCGTCGTAGCTAGCGACATGATGGTCCTGTCTCGAGTTGTCCGCATTTGAGGACGTGCTCGGCCAGTCATGCCCAATATCCGACTCGTAAACATGCTGAACCAGACCTGCGCTGGCACCGCTCCCAAACGTGTGCGAATGCGCATGGTCCGCAATCTTACTCGTATGGTTCTGCAGGCCCAGCCCGTTGCGGACGGCCCACTGCTGGATAAAGTGCGGAATCGCCGGAAGGCACTCCTTTTTGCGCTTGCCGCCCTCGTAGTGGATGGTGGTGTCGTTGCCGCCGTGAAACTCGATAAAGGGAACGTTGTTGCGGCCCGAGTTGCACGGCAGCGTGACGGTGTCGGGGTGGCAGGGCGACGTGTCGACGTAAAAGGCGCCCGAGACGGGCGCAAAGGCGGCGATGCGCTTGGAGGCGCTGGCGTCGCAGGCGAGGACGTTGCAGAAGCCACCGCCGTCTGATTTGCCAGAGGCGTAGATGCGCGTCTTGTCGACGTTGTACTTTTTCTCCAGGTAGTCGATGATGTCGTTGGTAAACTTTACATCATCCGCAGTGTCCCCAGGTACACCTTGCCAGAAGTTCTTTGTTTCATAAGCAGGCAGTTTCGCGAGAGGGGACGCCAACGGCAACTCACATCGATGCCCTGTGGATAGACCACAATCGAGACGGCATTGGCATTGGCCTTGGTAAAGCCATCGAGTTTGAGCTGATCCTCTGCATCCTTGCCGCCTCCGTGGTAAGACAAAATGACAGATGCTGGGTTCTTTGAACTATACTTTGGCGACACCCAGAGCAGGAATGATCGCTCCACCTTGTTGCTGGTAATGGTAATGTTTGAGGCGCCGCTGCTAGCTGCATCTTGGCGATCCGATGCCAGCGTGGCTGCTGCGGCGGTGAGTGGCAATACAATGCCAGCTAAGAGCCTCATGTTTGCGATGCAGTTGTGTTTGTGAGAAAAGAGATCAACGTGCTCTCAAGTCCAGCAGTGCCGTTTATGTATGCGCTCAAAGAAGACCAGGACAAGATTTCACCGCACTGCTTGCTGACGCTGACGCGAACATTGTCCATCGGTTCCGCCGTTGCTGATGATCACCTGAAACTCCACCAGAATACTACAGTACGATGGGGCGCAGCCAAGTGGGCAACCAAGAAAGGCGCCGCGTTGTAGAAGCAGGGCGAGAGAGTTGCCGGGCCTTTTTTGCCGAGCTGGCTGACGGCAAATACGCCAGTGACAGTGTCTAAGCCATGTCTCGAGCCATTCAACCAACCATGTAGTTCCCTGGGCATCAATAAATGACATGGCCTTTCTATCAAACCCTCAATTTTTGAAGCGTATTAGAACTTAATCTAACAACTGTGTTAACAGACACAATGCCAGACACATTACGCGGCGGTGGCGGCGGCGGCGGACACGGAGCTTTTTTCGTAGGACAACACGGGGCATAGCTGCACCAAAGAGATGGTGGCCAAGATAGCGGACTGAATAGGGCAGCGATGTGACGGTTTGTTCTAAGGGGGGTACAGTGATGAGCTTCACAGTCAATTGACAAGCACAAAAGCCAAATACAAAAGGTATAACGAGGTCAACGCTTAGTGCCAGGCCCATGCGGGCTGAAACGACTTGGCTGCTACGCTTGTCAAGATCATGGCAAGATCCTAGCAAGACTAGTTCAAAGGGCCAAGCGCTGTACTGAGCAAAGGCATACCTCTGATTCGTCGTTTCTATTTATTGAAAAACACCAACGCACCAGACTTCGAAAGTCTTCCTGTCTCAATACTCTTTATGTTCTTTTGTCTGTGTTTCTCACATCGTGTTGCAACACTCCTCGATCTCACCATTGACAACATCACACCAACACGATCCGCATCAACGCCCATTGTGCCGATGCGCGCCGCCGCTTCCTCACGGAGCGTTTCGTCACGCACTTCCACGACGTTGCGCGCGAGACGCGCCTCACAGAGTGGACGGCCGCGATCCACTTCCTCACCTGCACTGGGCAGACCTGCGGAAGCTGGGACGGCACTTCTGACGGCCGGCGCATATGCAATTAATGCTGGAGAAGCCGGGCGGGGATCATCTCATCATGCAAGTCATGTTGCCTATTTCCCTCTGCACGTAATTTTAGGGAAAAGGCAAATGCCGTGTAGCGCTGTACAGATTCGTGGCGATCCGCACGAAAGACGATTGCAGTATTTGGTGTCAGGCAGAGTCTGGTTGTGGACTCGGAGCCTGTTGAACCGGCTACGGCATCGCCGGCATCGCAGTGCGGCGTCGAGACTGGAAGTAAACTGCTCCGACAAGATTTCGTGCTGGCAAGTGAAAAGGATACCGCTGAGCTCCGCGATAACAACGACACAGAGGCTTTGAAGAACCTCGGCCCTAACATCGAGCTCATTGACCATCTCTCTGTAGTCGGTTTAGATTAGACCGTCTTAATGTGCTGATGATTGAAACGTCAATGAGATCGTGGGCCAGTTTTTACCAGTTTGGCAATGCTCGAGTAGTATCCCGCAACGCCACCATACTTGGCCAGCACGCCGTCAATGTCGACATCTGTGGCGTCCACTGTCCGCACACGCCCCAAGAGACCCGTGTTCCTCGTGCTGGGGATCCGCAGCATCTCCGTCTCGACGCGCCAGCCGCAGTCCTCGGCAATCTGCACCACCCAGTCCACCAAGGAAGCATACGTCGATTTCGGCTTGGTCCTGTCTCGCGGCGGCGGTGCGCGGAATTTTCGGCCCGTCAAGTTGTGGCTGCAGCACGGGATTGAAATCCACGGGCAGTCGGACAGAGCACCGAGGATTGGTGTCCAGGGTGTCAGCTCATCGGCGTGGTTGGAAATGATGAATGTGCCCTTTTCAAACAGCCCGTTGTGGATGAGGCCATCGTCGATGGGTGTCTCGTCCTCCTTGGGAACGACGCTCGGCATGAGGCACTTTTCGACCAGGGACGAACCCGTCGGCGACGGGCCGCACGGCGTCGTGCTGTATTGCGGCCAGGACTTGCGTGCGCGCGCGTCAAAGCCCCAGCCTGAATAGCCCTCCTGATTCAAGATGTAGACGAGCAGTCCGTTTCCACATCCAATATCTACAAACCCGGGAAACTTGGCCCTGTCTCCACCGTACATGTCCGTCCATAACTCCATCAGAAACGCTGCAATGCCGAGATCCTCAAAGACGTGCTTCTTGGGATCTGTATTCTCCACCCAGGAGGCCATCAGAGACCGCGCATACTTGTCCTTGAGTGCCGAGTAGCGATCCTGAAACCGGGGCTGTGGAATCACGGTGTCGTGATGCACGCGCTTCGTGTAGCCACTGAGCGAATTGTGGCCGTGCTTGTGCAGTATCTCGAGCAGATGGTAGCCCACACGGCGCAGCTTCTCATCCATGTGGCCCGTGTCGGCGGCAAACGGACAAAAGTGGACAGAGACAGCTCCTTGATTCGTCGCGGCGTCCCATTCGTGGAGATGGGCGATGCCTTGGACTTTGGGGTGGTAAAAGGGCATCTCCTCTGCCGACTTTGCGTGCGGGACGTAAAGAACCAGCGTCGACACTTTGCTGGCGCCGACACCTGCATCATCTTGACACGCACGGCTTTGGTGAAACTCGCAGGTCTGATTCATAGGCGCATCCCGCATCTGGTTCCGCGGAATCAGCCTGCGCACCATGGTTCTCGTCCTCGTCATCCCGGCCACGGCCCGGCGCTCTGGCCAGTCTGTGTCAAAGTCGCCCAGCTGCTGAGGAGTGACGTTTTCCTCCACTGCCTCTTCATCGCCCGGCTTATCATCGAAAAGAACATCTCCACGAAAGAGCCACGTCGTATTCAGGTTGGGATTGCGAATAAATGTGACCATGCGCTGTGTGAAAATTTGAGGCCCAAAGGTGCAGGCCTGGCGATATAGAGGTTCCCAATGCGGTGCTTCCGCTTGAGCGCTACGCAGATCTTGAATGAAAGGGCTTGTGCCTGGTTCAAATTCCTCGGGAGCAAACGTCATGGCGCTTGATGCGGAATCAACCAGGAAAATGTGCATGAAGAGATCTTCGTGCTCGAAGTGCATGGGGACTCACGTAGTGGGGCAAGTCGTTATACGGGACAGAGAGGAAAAGACATGGAATTGAGCAAAGAATATTTTGTCCAAGGCGCCAAGATTCTAGCAATTTCATTTTCGACGACTAAGGTTCAGGGAATTTGCAATCGTGCATTTCGATCAAATTATGCAGCCAATCAACCCATACACCGACCATGCAAAAAACCCTTCTGCGCACCTCTTCAACTTCGGCAAACGCAAAAGAAGTCAAAATAAATCAAAGCCAGTATCGCTGTCCATATCTGCCTTTGTATGCTTCAGGTATTTTCCAACTCATTTCAAAAGTATAGTCATCCAGTCATTCATGAAATCATCTATGCAGCTACTCCTCCTCGTCCTCCTCAATCGGCGCTGGTGTTCGTCGCTCTGTGCGCCTCTTGGGCCGTCGGTGCCGTGAGCTGCTGATGTTGCTTGCAGAGTCATCAGGCATAATGTCATACTCTTCGAACCAGTCGTCATCGCTCGGCGCATCCCCCTCGCTGCTTGGCGCCCACGATGGTCGCTCCTGTCCTACACCCGGTGTCGGGGTTTGTGCTGGCAACACATCTACTCTTCGTCGACTTTGCAGACTCTGCATTAGACCAGCACCGCGCTGTCGCAGTGCTGTACGCACAACCTCGGCGCGCTGGTGGAGCCTCTCGAAAGCGTCTTCCAAGCTCTCCATGCCTTGGTAAATCTCGCGCTCCATTTCGGCGATGGCAGCCATTTCCATCTCCTCGTCGTTGGATACTGCTTGACGACCGCTTGGTCCCGTAGAGTTGGTGCTCATGAATGAAGCAGGAGTGGTGCCACGAGAAAATGGAGTGGGACCGCGCGAGCTCATGGCAGAGGCGCTGCGAGGGCCGGGGCTCATCGCGCTACGGCTGCCAAAATACCCATTGGCTGGTGTCTGCGATCTGGATTCTAAACCGGGAGTTGTGGCTTGATCGTCAATGTCCGCGCCGGACCACAAGAACCCATCGAAGCGGCCAGATGTAAGAATTTCCCATTCCGAATTGTTAATGTTGGAGAGGGTGACCAGCAGGTCGTGTGTGTGCGGGTTCTTGATGAGATAGGTGACGCTTTCGACATCTCGTGGAGTTTGCTGCAGTCGATATAAGCGCTGGAGAGAAAGACCAGTCTTTACCACAAAGTCGTTTCGCTGGCGAAGCATCGGTGTCGGTGCCCTGGTTGCAGGCTTAAGCTCACGGGCGCCAGAGAGTAGGGCATTGAAGTATGGGCGATCATCGTCGTCCAAGTTTGTCAAAATCGCAAACGCAAGCGTCTCATCATCGACTTCCTGAGGCGGTGGAATCGGTGTCTCTGCCGTGCTATGCAGCCATTTGTCGACAGCGGATCTAACTTTTTTTGTCTGGCGAAGATAGTGCTCCCGGAATTCCTCTGCAATGTCTGGGTCTAATTTGATAGGTGATGAGGGCCGGCGCGGCTCTTCCGCCGATATCTCAGCAGCCTTGGTTCCAATCTCGGCGAGGTCGAATGGGGGCCACTGGGGCACTTCTATACGGCCGCTTACCCATTCCAGCACGTCGCCCCATGTTAGTCCACGATGTATGTCGTTGGAGCGCTCGCAAATGATGCATGCACATCCGTGGGGTGGTAAGTCGCGGGAGAAGATGTTCTCAAGCCGATCAAGCAAGCGCCTGGCAACGGATCGATGCCCAGTAGCCACAGCGATAGATCCTTGCTTGTCAATAACCGTGTTGTACTGATCCAGCAAGTTGAAGAAAGGCGCAAAAAGCGTATCGGATCCGGAGAGTGGTGGGGCGGAACCGCGCGCGCCATTCTGAATGGGCAGCACGGACAAAAAGTGTCGAGGGACCGGATACGAGAGTCCGCCATTTTGTAGTAGATAGTCAACACGAGGAATATCGTGAATGTCCATAGGAGGCGGGGGCGGTGGAGGCGGTGGGGGAGCTGGCGCAGGCGTGGCTGTCTTTGAGGGGAAAGTTGAGTCTGCCCTTTCCGAGCCAGGGTGGTCGTAAAACGGTGTTGTGAACCGTGGCGTCTGCGTAGGGGTTCTAGGGGATGAGTCCTGGACACTAGAGGGCGAAGAGTGGCCATCTCGCCCTTCAGATTTTCTAAGGCTTCGTACAGAGCCCGATCGATGAGGCGAGTGGCGAGAGGACGAGCTGGAAAGTCTCGACTCGGAGGTTCTGAGCTTCTCGTGTGATTTGTGATTTGCGGGCTTGACGTACGTCGCTTGGCTCGAAGACACGGAGCGGCGACTCACCCTTGACCTGTCCTCGTTTCTCGATGCAGACCTGGAAATGGTCGAAGCGGTAGGCCTGTCATTGTCCTTCTCCGGTGCCCTCGCCTGGTCTCCGCTATGGCTTGAGCTCTTCTTGGACCCGGACGATTTTCGTTTATCGGCCGATATATCTGTTTCGGGAGGTGTGGGGGGTCTGGATGATTTTTTGGACGTCGATGCTTTGCGGCTCACTTCCTCGGATTTGCGTCGGCGATCGTCGTCGCCCGCATCGGTCGGCTCTGGCGAAGGAAGATGTGAGTTTCGGGATGGAGATAGGTCATCTCTGCTTGCCACGGCCTCTTTGCTGTGCGCTTTGCTGAATGAGGGGTACGGCAGAGAAGCCCGTTTGCCATCGAGGAGTGACGCCGTCAGGCGTGATGTAGAAGCCCCGCGCCCGCCAATATCGCTGAGCGACTTTGTCCGCAGCGAGGACCTGTCATCGTCATCTTCTCTGGGCTTATCTCGACCTTTTTCCCGTTTGCGATGGCGCTTGGAGGAGGACACATGGGAGCCCGCTTCGCCATCCTCACCGCCGACCTTGCTGCGGGACGATTTTGCAGAGCGGTGGCGGCGCTCTCTATCCTTGTCTTTGTCTCGGTCTCGGTCTCGGTCCCTCTCGCGTTCAGGCTTCCGTTCAGACTTGGAGCGTCGCTGCTTCTCGCGGGGACGGTCGTCGTCAGCAGAGGCGTCGACGTCACGCTCCTTGGTTGGCATGGCCAAGCATCTGTGGCGGGGTGGCCCAGGCAGTCGAGGAAGTTCGAGGGCGGTCTGGACGGGGGTCCGAGCGATTTAGTTGAGTGTAGGATATACTCGCTTTGAAACTTGTTTGCTCGAATAGCTGCAGCCGAGGAAAGACAGCATATGATGTTTGATGCACGAGCTGCCTGGTGCCGTTCGCTAGCTGGCTAGTCAAGCCGCACAAGTCGGTGGCTGGTGGCAGGGCAGAAAAAGTGGCAGCCCGACTGATGATGACTCCAGCGACGGCAGCAGCCGTGGTGGGGATGATTGTAGCTTGCGAGTCTCATTCGCCAGGGGCTGATGTAGAATAAATACATTAGGTATTATTAGCACCGGGCTTGGTATGTTGACGAATTGTTCACATCGCTAAGCGCTGTGTCTTGTGAGGGGTTGCTTGCTCGGCCAATGAAAGAGGGCTGCCGGGCGCAGCAAGGTTAGGCTCAGCAGCTTGAGCGTTCGAAGAAAGAAGTGAACTGCCTAAAAGTAATGATGGAAACAAAAGAGCATTTCTACGCATGTAGGTGGGCTATTGAAGCATTTTCTGGATATGGAATTATCAGTTGGGACTTGTTGAGGCGGCGCTGGTGGGAAGCGAGAAAGCGATGTACTGGCATGTGCTGATATGATGCTCCAATAGCAGTGCCCTTGTCTGCCAGCCACTGTACTCCATGCTTTAGGTAGAATTACTTGCACGCCATTCCTGAGGCCGTTGTGTAGCCAAATATGGCCTGTCGTCTCTTGAAAGAAACTTCGCGGCCTTGGCGGAAAGAAAACCCTCGCAACAACTGGCCAGCCACATAAATGGCGAGGTACAGTTGAACCAAGAGCTCAAACAACACCAGTTCTATTCGTGCTTGCTCGAATCCTCTCGACCTTGGCATCGGTCAATACGACGCATCGCAGGCGGTCGGGAAAGAAGAGTAGCGATGGCTGTCCAATCAGAATATTGATTCAAGTGACGGGCGGCGATCGCCCAGACCGTACTCACTCGATTTCTTTCCCCATATTGTAGTCTCCTCGTGTGTTTCGAGAGATCGTCGTATGACCGACCTCCCCAGTCCCCAACACAGTAGTCCTACCAAGAGCGGAAACCCCGCCAACCTAAAGCACGGTCTTGCACACAGTTGCGCTCAACATTAGTTATCAATACCCTTCTCAAGGAGACGAGATTGCGTCATTGGTGTTACTACGGCGGACTTAAGTAGAAGCTAGCTGCTCATGGAGAGTCGATGTGTCCCAGACAACTGAGTGGCAGCTTCGACGAAACTTGGACCTATTTACGATTGCCATAGAATCTTTCGAGATGGCTGATATGAGTAAAGTTTTACAACTGAGCATATCTCTGCTCTGAGTTACGAATGCTAATGTGAAGTGATTAGCATCTCCAGCAAGCTCCCGTCGACGCAGCTTCCTCGGCAAGCTCTTTGGCAAAAAGGACAAACACCACAACGTCAACGACGCAACGCCTCCACCATACGAAAACAGTGCTCAGATCAACCACTCTTCCGCAGCTGACTCTACAACGGAGGGCAATACTGCAAATCATATTTTTCGCAAAGCTGAAGAACATATCAAGGAGGAGCAAGCCAAGTTCAAGGACCATTTACGCCAAGCAGGGGAGCCTCGACAGTCTGGCAACGAAAATAGCGCCGAAAAGTACTTTGCTGAAGCTGAAGGTGCTGCGAAGAAGGACGGCGCGAAGCTAGAGGGAGATTGGAAGGAAGCTCAGCGACCTGAGTCTGCAGAGGACAAATATGGAGATTTAATGTAACTTGTATTTATTCATTGAACTTGACATGCTCAATTGCTCGCGTCGAAGTCATCTGCCCATTCAGTGAGACTTGGAATAAATTGAGACGAGATATCCGCAGCGCACAGCCGTCTGTGACTGGTCTGGATGAGGTTGTGTGTTGGCAGGCACGCCCACCAGGCCTGCCGCTGAGTCAGCCACTGGAGCCTTCCGGCCACAGCCGCCTCTCTCCCTCAGGATAGCTTCTCTTAATCATCATCATAAATACACCTAT
>JARJRE010000543.1:0-10665 GCA_030783385.1 Akanthomyces dipterigenus | reverse complement strand
ACTGTGACTTAGTTTTAAGCCGTCGTTACAACACGTTCGCACTCGCGAGTGAAAGGCCAATGCAAATAGTCTCGGCGAAATCCCCGAAAGTAAATTAAACGCCATGGGCGCACGTCACTCTTCACCGTCTGCCTCTCGTGATTCGGCGAACCTTGCAAAGCCCTCAATAAATCGTAATGCGGAGTCAAGCGCAACATCTTGAGCTACCAGCGGTTCCTTGACGGCTTGTTGCTGCTGGTGGACGTTTTCCAAGTTCCGAAGCTCCTCCAGTGCAACCTTATTCGCTGCTGGCATTCCATTCCGATGTCTGTCACTTTGCACATCCAAACCCATATGCAGTACTCCTTCATCAATTCCTTCGCATTCCTTACGATCTCTAGGCGCTCACGACGCCCATCCTCCCCGAAGGAGTTGGTCTTGCGATTGCGGCCGTCTATGTCACTGCCGCCTTGCGTTTCTTACTGTCAGTAAGAATTCTACGGTGGAATCGTTCCGAAACTTCGATGTCTTGCACATCCTTATGATTCTCGTCCTCTCCCACCCTGTGTTTTATAGCGTCGTAGCTGGTTTGCATCGTTTCGAGCACGAACAAGTGGTGATTTCCGACCTTGTCTTTGAAAAAATGCATGAAATTGTTTCGTCAGATCCCGTTGCACTCCTCATGGTGCTTGTAAAAGCCAGTTACGGAGACTGCATCACTCGGCAACGTCTCTTGGGCTTGGCTAGTGGCTGTCTTTCTCCGTTTTGCCACTGTGGCTGCTGTCGTTGAACTTTCGTAGTAGGCAAGATCAACCATTACAGTATCTGCATAGGCCGCAATTCTAACAGAAGCCCAAGAAACGCAAGGTACTGGTCTACCTTCACAACATCGTCGCCGCTGAACCTGTCGTCTAGGCCGCTGCGGTAGTTTTAGCTTTGATGGAGACGGCCCCCCTGGTGTGTGTAGCTGCTCTCGGGTGGGAATAGGTCCGGGTCACTCAAGAGAGTCACTAGATGGTCCTGAAGTGTCCTGCCTCCTACAAGCTATCAACGATCCCTCCGCATTTGTTTGCACGACCCTTTCCTCACTTACAAACTCATTACATTACTGTACATCTCTCCATCACTTGTTTTTTGGTAACTAACCTGCCAGCCATGCCCGTGCATTCCAGGCTCCACTGTGAGAACCGCCACGGCGCCTCCCAGTCCCGGCTTAGAGTAAGGCACTGCATCGAGCTCGTTTTTCGGCCAGATCTCTGGCTTTCAATTATGGACAGCAAGGAGTCCACAGGTCTAAATCACTCCGTGTAGTTCATTGTTTCCAAATGCTACGTTGAGATAGTATAGATGATGCTTTTTGCAGCTACTAGTCCAACTCCGCCGCCGCTCGCACGGCAGCCCATCGCCGCGCTGGACCAGCCAGCGCCAGCCTTAGACCACCACCAAAGGACTTTCCGTTTGTTTCTACAAGCACCGACGCGCTGCTTACTTTGCGTCGGCTGATTCATAGTTCTTATAAAGCCATTTCATCGTCTGGATGAGAGGCATAGCTAGGTATTTTTTTTGATGCTAATGCAACTCTATTTCTAGGGGCAGCAGTGCTTAACGCCCACTAATCTATGCGCCGTTTTGCCACCAATTCAGACGGATCTCAGCTGAGATCCGATCCTGGGCGTATAAATAATGAAGAGCAAAAGGCAACTGTAGGGACTACTTGAGAGACAGAATGGCTCTCGAAGTGACGAAAAAATCGTCGACTAGGCGATACTAACTTAAATATTTGCCGCGGAGATGATATCATGCGTAGCTGTGTAAAAGTAAAGGTAAGAAATGGCGCGTTTCAGTTTGTTTGCTCAAAAGTCCAGTACTACAAGAGACCAAAAGGTACAACAGTGGTTCCTCCAGTGGAGCCAGCGCACACCGCCACACCGCACGCTGAAAAAGGCTCCCACTATTGTCCTTATTTAGCAAAACAGGGACATTTAATCCGCCTTTTACTGTACAATAAAGAATAATTGAGCTCAAAGCTTTAATGTTAGAAAGTGACTCCTTTCATGCTCATGGGCAGCCCGCCTGATGATTTGCAACTCCAATTCTACAGGGCTAGCGGCGAAGAATCCCCAGAAGGACGTTGTTTGCTTCCATGGACTTGAGACACATACAGTATGACAGGCCCCAGAGTCCGCACAATACAGAGTTTTTGGAAGTTCGCACAAACTTAGTGTCTGGCTTGCTTCAAGAACTCATTGCGGAAGCGCTCGTCACCATGAGGAGCCATCCGTTCACGACTGACCTGCCTGCTAAGAAAATGCCTTCAACGTCTGTTCACATCAGCTACCATAAAGAGCGAAAAAGTGTTATTGCAACAGACAACCTGCTTCTGCGTCATTATGGAATTTTGTACGCGCATCCCGAGTGCATGAAAGGCGTCCCAGTGGAAAAAGTCAACTGTGGCCATTCGTATTGGGAGGAGTCCTGGCCTGATCTACAAATATCTGCCGAGCAAACTCAACAATTTTGGACGGACAAATTCAACGCCGTGCGCGACCCGAACGACAATGTGAAGAGATATTACTATAATCATCAAGTCAACCGCGGAACCACAATTTTGACATTTTTAGTAGCCGGCAAGATCAGTCCGTTCCAATTTTTGAGCAAGAGATATGTCAAAACCGTGGGAAGGGGAAGCATCGGCTCATATGACACCCTCTACCAGCTCTGCCATACAATTGAGGAGCTGCTTAGGTTCGAACTCGATATTGAACCTGTTGACCGGTTGCGACTGCGTCTTCACGAGCTGATTGAAGAGCAAGGCCCGAAATTCAGTCTTTCCAGAACTGTTCGCGACTTCTTTCATGATCCCAAGCTCGCGGTGCCGCGTGACAAGTCTGGATTCGCGCGCATCGGTCGCCCTCCAGGCCAAGGTCGCGGCAAAAGAGAGACGCGGCGCGTCCTGAGGTGCAGAACCTCACATATAGACACCTCGTTGGCATTTGTGTCCGAGGCTGTCGTTCAGCTACCCGACGCCGCGTCTCGCAAGGATGACGAGTACAACAAGGGAGGAAACAACGCCAATGTTCTGCTGCCGTGGGACGAAGAAGTTATTGCTTCCCGAGGCTTGGCACACAAATTGGAAACAATTGTCGATGAGAAACCTGTCCGAGCACTTCAACTCGACCAACTCAATCCCGTCTGGTTTTGCGAGCGTCGATTGGCAGTTGGTCAGTATCGCCACGACGGTGGCGGGCCAGAAGCAGACACAAGATCTACAATGTTTTTTGCCGGGTAAAAGATATGGAGACGGTGAACCATGAAAGATTGTTGTCGTACCTGTATTCGATAAATGCACGGACAATATTATATGAACAGGGTGTCTAGGGACAGGGTATGCTCGCAACAAATACTAATATGCCCTGCCAGTGGTACTGACGTTTGCCTTTCGCTGTGTTGCTCGCTGCGTCAGTATGCAAGTAGTGGCAGATATCGGTAGTTCCAGCGAGAGGCGGAAAGTCTCTTGTCACTCGAGTGCCGTGCATGAGATTTCAGTTTGTGTGCCTTGACCTTAGTTTATCCTAACGCTGCAACCTTGGCGTTAGGTTTGATCTTGAGAATATCTGTAATACACTTCGTCATGTACGCTTCTCGTTCACTATCGCACCTACGCCTTTGGTCAACATCAGCAAGAATAATATTGATACCGTTGGCGTCAAGCTCGCGACAAAGACTCTTGTAATCGGATGTCCGTGGCATTTGATTGAACTCCAATGCAAAGTGCGTTACACCAGCCTCTTTCAGCGCGGCGGCGTTCTGCCGTAGATGGTCACGAACAGAATCGTTTGAGACCGTCTGGCCGAGAAAAACCACCATTGCGTCAGCA
This sequence comes from Akanthomyces dipterigenus, assembly GCA_030783385.1. Taxonomy (NCBI): domain Eukaryota; kingdom Fungi; phylum Ascomycota; class Sordariomycetes; order Hypocreales; family Cordycipitaceae; genus Akanthomyces; species Akanthomyces dipterigenus. The sequence continues at coordinate 6,809 of JARJRE010000543.1, read as the reverse complement.
GAGCTTGGCGTAGTCAATTTCTGTACCGAACTGGTCGAATTGAGCCAGTGTATCTTTTTCAGTTTCGGGCCAGGAATTTCGACTGGTGCGGTAGATGGCTTGGTTGGGTTGGGCTAACAGCGACGGCATTTCGTTTCGGACGAGGTGAGGGCGAGAACGACAATTTATTGCTCTCAAGCTGAAGCCTGTATGTGCGAAGCGATTTAGATTCCGAGTTTCTGTAGGGTGAATATCTGAGCGTCCCGATCCAGGAAGGGGCATTTGCATCGAACGCATGCATGCAGTCCTTCAGCGGCGTCGCCTTGCAGCACTCGCCCCGGAACAAACTCGAATGCCCCTGATCATAAGTCAGACTCCAGAAATTTCTGCGTTACAATTTCGTTCGTGACATTGAGCAGAATTTGGAAGGATCGTGTTCCGAAATTGTTTTCGACTGAGGTGCACTGCGTCGAGTTGTCTAGATCCATGTACTGGTCCAGGTAGTCCATAACTTCCGCCGTTTCTACCAGGCCCAGGCCACTCACTTCGAGGAAAATCTAATTCGCGTATGGCGGAGAGTTTTGCAGTGCCCTTTTTTAATGCTTGCATTTATCGCGGTCGCAGCGACGTGCTTCAAGTAAAAGTGACTGGGGCATAACTTCGGAGATCAGCCTGACTTCGTCTCGATAAAGCAGTACGCATGTCTGCGAATGCAGGCCAAGTTTAGTCGCAGTTTTCCATGGCGTGAAGGAGTTCTCAGACGGTTATGGATTAGCGCCGTTGCAAGCCCGCGACGCGCTCCGACGCGTTGCGCCTACCAAAGTAGTTGGTGGTGAATAATCTACGCGTGGTGTGATGCCATCGTTTGCGCGCATAAGCGTTTGTTCACATAAAAGCTGCGCATTGAGCCTGAGAGGCAGTACAGCGTCGCAATACGTCTAAGTCGCAGAGTGCTCGAATTGCAAAAAAAATTTCTGTTATGTTTCCCGGCAATTGCTCATTATTTTATTTAACAAAAAAGAGGACATCCATTTCGCCTTTCTCTGTATCAAACTGATCGTTTTGGAGCATAAAGCCAATCAGCTCAGGCTACAGTTCCCAGCAGGGGCTGCGATGTTGTCTGAAGAGGAAGAGCATGCAGGTCTAGGTTGTGGGAATGCGAGATCAAAACCCTCCATTGTACCGCAACCGTTGCTAATACTAGCAGTAAATATCGACGGTCATTTTTTTGATGGAGTACGCTTCAGATTGATTGTTCAGTCCAGACTCTGCGACGCTAGTCACTTGTGCGCAGTTCATGTACATTTCGCGGTTTCCAAATTTGTTGAAGCATGACCACGCAAAAAGGGCATTGCCAGTCGGAGTGTCCGCGGGCAATGTGAACTGCCATGTTGGGAACATCGGGCATTTTCCCACATAGGAATGGAGTACCTTCCACGATTGGTCCTTGTCCAGAGATGGGGATACCTGACAGCTTCCCCCGCCATGGGGGACACTGCCAGCAAGGGTAAAGTTATATGTCTGGCCTGGCTTCCAGCTTACTACGGCTCTTCCTTGGGGTGTGTCTACTGGTGAATGATACCCCTTGCAGGGGTAACCTCCTCCATCTGCCTCAAGAGGTGCCGTCATGTCATAGTCAATATCGCTTGTATATGAGTTAAATTTTGAGCGAAGAGCTGGTGGCCAGCTCATCTGCATGTGCGCATTGACAACGCCCAGAAGACTCAACCGTATTGAAGCCTCATAGTCTTGATTGCGTGTCGGCAGAATATCAAGATATCCATAGAGAGAAGGTTTTGGCGCTTATATAAAGCCCTTGCTCTCGGTGCCGGCAGTGCGGAAGGTAGCTGATGATGTCTATTTTCAGCCTTTGTTCGCCCAAATTTTGCCAGCAATTGGAGCCGGAAGCAGGTTTTTAAAACCAAATCCTAAAAAAACATGAAAAGCTGTGCAACTGCCTTTTTCTTCGCGTACCATTGCGGCAAATCGCCATTGCTCTCAATTCTGAGAGTTACCGTTGTCATGTCTCTCAGGAATTTTCCGTTCAGCATCGCAGTAATTTGTACGAGTATCGCTTCACGGAAAGTTCCATTGCTAACTTGGCCTCAAATAGCAATGCGAAGCATTGCACGTCGATGGCACGCCGGACATTCATGCCTCAAGAGCTATCCGGTGTGGGTGCCGGCTGAGATTGTGCGCTTGGTGTGGTCGCGTCTTGGAAACGGACGCTGGCTAGTCTGTCCAGCAGGAAGCTGGCTATCCATCGGATTAAGAAGTCGGGCCATCCCTGTTGCCGTAGGCGGAGGATCATGCGGTTGCGGAGGATGGCGTCGAAAGCATCCATAACGTCTTCCGTGACTAGAGTTGCCACTTGGCCGGCCGCGAGTGCTTTCTCGATATCGTAGATCAGGGACACCACAATGTCTACGGCGGACCGCTTTGGGAGCGCACCAGCCTGACTCGGATGGAGGATGCCATATTTGATGGCGGCATATCTTCTTGCGATCACTCGTTCTAAGTCTTTGCTGAGGCAGGAGAGGAGCGATATCGGGCGCCATGTGGACACCTTACTGAGGTCCCGCTTGTTGAGCTTCGGGATCATGACGAGCTCTGCAGTCTTGAAGACGCTAGGATGGTGACCGAGTCGTAGGCAAGCGTTGTAGAGGGTCGTGACAGGTCGGGCAATATGTGGCCAGGCTGCTTGCAGCATCCTGGTCGTGATTCCGTCTGAGCCAGGCGTTATGTTTCCAGTATGTAAGACAGCCTTCTCAACCTCCTTGGTCGAGATGGTTCTCGCGAATGGGATCTCCTTGGGGGGGCTGACAGCTGGTTGCCATCCGTCGGCGATGTCGTCTGACGCGTCGCGGCGTTCCAGTTTCTCTTTCCGTAGCGCCATGGCCTTCTCTACGTCGGTAGAGTAAGTCATATCACCCACCTGGATCGGCGGGGGTTGGAGTCGTTATCTAAGTTTCTTCCATCTGGTGACTTTGCTTACACCTTCCGCGCTAACCACCTCGTTGATTGTGTTACGCCAGAACTTTTGCCTCGTACGTCGTAGAACGCGGCAGAAACTGGCCCTGGACCGTTGCACTTTCTCTCCTCTTTGGTTCTCGTAGATGCGTCGTGTAATACGGAGGTCGTCGTGTGCATCTTTGCACTCCTGGTTCCACCAGGGATAGCCTCGAGCGCGGCTACCGCGGGTTACCCTACCGCATGCCTTGGCGGAGTACTGGAGAACCTCTGAGGGTTGTCTGGCCATGCTCTCGATCTGGGAGTGGAGTCTACACCGATAGGTAGTGACTTCACCGCTCTGCCTACGTGGTCACCAGAAGCCTTGATCCCCATCTGGCGTGGTGACTCGAACTTTCTCCCGTGCGACTTGGGCTGGCTCCCGATCTGGAATCTCGGTACCGATGGTGTAGTGTAGGGATCCTGTCGTGAGGTGGACTTCCACCGTGGCAGACGCTTCTGGTACGTTTGAGAAGACCAGGTCAATTGCGCTGCTTCTTGTGTTGCGTTTCGCTATGGTTGTTGCCTCGTTAGGCTCACCTAGTAGATCGAGGCTGTTTCTTTCTGTCCATGCATGGATCCAGTTTCCATCTTGTGAGGCTGGTCTGTCTGCCTGCTCAGAGGTGTGAAAGGCATTCATGTCGCCAGCGACGATACAGTTCTCTGGTGGAGTCCATTCTTTGGACTTGTAATGTGCTCTCCACTTCCGGTATGTTTAGAGATTGAGGATTGTGTCATTTTTTGTTACTCATCTGTAGATGGGGTTCTTATTCGTCGTTTCGGTGGCGATTGGTCTCGTCGTTGAGCTTCCCGCGGCGGGCTGCTCGGGGGAGAGTGCCGGGGGGTAGTGTTTGCCGGGGGGTAGTGTTTGCCGGGGGGCAGTGTTTGCCGGGGGGTAGTGTTTGCCGGGGGGTAGTGTTCAAACGAGAATCTCTCGTTCTACCGGAGCATCATGAGAAGGGTTTGTGGTCTCGGAAGGAATGATTTGTCGAGCCAGATCTGCGTTGATGTACTTCTTTTTCAAGTACGTGGGCCTTGAAAAACACTGTACCCTGGGCGCTTTTGTCTCCGGGACTTCCATTCTATGTATGAGTGAGGTGCGCAAAATGTTCCTCCGGTAGGCGGTCGGCTGCTCCTGTTGGCGGTTCTGTTGTGTAGGAGCAGCCTCTTCGTCATGTCCGCTATTATCTTCATCGTTCTCATCCTCACTGTTTTCGCTCTCGTCCTCTCATCCCTCCTCGGGAGACGATGACCCAGTCCGATGGTGGATGGCACACCAAGAGTCGTTCCTGGGTACTGAGCTAGCTGGCGCTTGATGTTTTGTCATACTGGCGATGGCTACAGACTGCAAAAGACCGTTCAGCCTTGCAAAGCTATTGTTGACATCACAGAAGGTTTCGATGAGTTCAGCGACGCTGGAGGCGCTGCAGTGCTTCAAGAACTGGACCAGGCACGGGACAGCGAAGTTGGAATCGGCTGGTTGAAATCGCAGTGAGAGGGGCGGCGTTTGTGATGCAGTCACTCTGCTCAGCATCCGATATATGTTTGATCAAATATTCCAAACAAGCATAGGGCCCGCATTGGATCTGTTTAATTTGAGGGCATCGCTGAACAGAAGTAAAATATCTGATTCCTTCTGTTCAAGCAGCCATACAAAACCAGCAAGTTAGCTACAAACTATTTAGCGTGTACCATATACAGTGATGTTCTACTTTGATCCATGTCAGAGTTGTCAGACCTTGATCGGCCAGCGCTCTCTCATCCACTTTCCATAACGGAAGATCAGAAACGGAACAGGTACGAAGGCCAGTGAAATGAAACCTAGCAGCGAGGTACCCCACCCGAGGCCGAGATGGCCATACATGGTTGTTGCAACCAGGGGCAAGAAGGCGCCGATGGTGCAACGTATGACTGCAAAGCCTGCCAACGCGCTAGCAGCATACTCGGGGAAGGCGTCAATGATGTAGGCATTGACCGGTGTCCAAACGCCAATGATGCCAGCGGAGAATGGAATCACGCCAATGACGGGAACGATCCAGTGCTCGTGCTTTTCTGCGGCCCATCCATACCAAAAGAAACTGATGGGAATGAGTATGGCAAAGTAGATGCAGAAAGGCATGCGCATTTCGGGTTCGTAGACGCCTCTGTTGGCCTTGGTCAAGCGTACGACGGTACGATCCGAGACGACGGCAAAGATTGCAATAGAAATCATGTAGCCAGTCATGAGGGAGAAATACGGCAGGCCCGAAACGCCGAGCGACCAGCCGTAGTTGCTGTGAAAGACAGTAGGCATGGTGTTGAAGAGGAGGTAGAGGCAGCCATAGTTGAAGGCAATATACAGGGATATAGTGAAGAGGATGGCGGAGCGGAAGAGCATATTGATGGGCCGCGTAAGGCCAAGGAGCAGAATCTGGCGGTTGGTCAAAATAGGCCTGGTTGGATCGACGTAGCAGCTGCGCAGTTCTGGGCGGCCGAGCTCCTTTCGCAGCCTCTCCGTCTTGAGGCGTATCAGTACGCACGCATTCGTCTCCATGTTGCCAAACAGCATGCAGGCGACGACTAGTATTCCGGGGATGAAAGAAATCCAGTTTGTCCAGCGCCAACCGATCGTCTCGGCGACGAAGCCGCCGATGACGGGCGCTAGGGAAGGGCCAAGAATGGGGCCTATCATCCAGACGGTTGTTGCCTTGCCGCGTTCGCTGATGGGGAAGAGGTCCGAGATGATGGCGCCGCCGACCGTCTGGCACGCGGATCCGCCGACACCGCACATGAAGCGAAAGAAAATAAGCGTGTCGATGGACGGCGCCAGCGCGCAGCCAATTAGCCACAGACAAAAGAAGAGGTTGGACGCCAGCATGATGATGTTGCGCCCGTACATTTCCGACAGCGGCGACAGCACAAGCGGACCGACGGCGTACCCCAGCAGGAAGATGCTGACGGGCATGGCCGCGAGTGTCGCGCTGCTCTCGTGAAACTCAGCTTGGATCTGCCCGAGGGCTGGCGCCAGGATTGAAGACGACCATGGCGTCATGAAGGTGATGGCCGACAGCAGCCAGATCATCAGCCACTTGCGAAAGGGAGTGAAGTTGAGCGGCATGGCGGGATCATCCTGACTCGCCCAGCCGACGACGCCGTTGTCGAGGTCTATTATGGGGAGTACCGGCGGTGGCAGCTCATCCTGTGTCTTTTTCTGAGGTAGTCTGCGTGGGACACTCCTGCGACTAACGTTGGCCGTGATATTTTCCAGTTCATGGCCAGGCATTTCGCCCTAGACAGACGATACAAAAAAGTTAGCATACATAGGTCTATTACCAGCAAGAATAGGAGTGGGAAGGCAAGCTAACGTACCCTTTGTGCCTCGACATCATCTACTGTCTCATCCCCTGAGTGTGGATGATGGCCTGGAGTGTCAGTCGGCTTTTGACAGTCGACATCCTTGGTCATGCTGACTGGGCAAGTAGCTTCGTGAGAAGACTAGCAAGGAACTGGCCGTAGAAGCAGCCGCGACCTTTGAAATAGAGACAGAGATCTTCCTCTGTACACAGACAACAGAGTAATAAGTGAAGGGTACGAGGGGAATAGGGAACTAGTTAAATGAAACATCAAAGAGCTGACCAACGTTTCCGCGCACGCCTGGCCAGGACAAAACAGCAGCAAGTGTCACTACCAACAGGCGCAGGGTTTCCGCTGGTCCTCCCATCACCTTCCGGCCACTGTGGAGTATTTCGTACTACGTGCTTTCAGGCTTTCGCAGATTTCGCTGTTGACCAGTCATTTGTGTGTCTCGACGCTATGGTTGGTCCTGGCCCCGGGTTTTGGGG